>BHFT01062913.1:0-27160 GCA_004320025.1 Laticauda laticaudata | reverse complement strand
GGTTTTTCCGATTTCTCCATTCATTTGCTATCACCGTAAGGAAGGAGAGTGAGAAAAAACAAACTTTCCCTTTTAATTTTCATTCGCCGCTTTTTCCGTCTTCGTCAGGAACGATGTATCTTTAATGAAGCTTAAATTCCAGGGTATTTAAATGTTACTTTTTATCCCGGTTAGCCAAAAACTTTCACTTTCTCAGCTTTATCCTGCACATTCTTATCTGAATGAAAGCTTCTTTGTGGCTGCCATTGCTGACTGCCGCTCAACTGCCTTCGGAAAAGGGAGTTAAGTCATCTGAAGAGGGGGGTTGGGATTCCCCCGGACCTCTGTTGGATCTCCCCTATCTTCAGTTACTTCTACGGGGTAACTATAGCTCCCAAATCCAGCTGGATCGAGGGCACTCCAGCGGCGAGCGCAGCAGAAACTGGGCACAATCGCGGATTCCTGCCACCGCCAAAGCCTTGCAAACAGGAAGTCCCTCCTTTATGTCTTATGGGAAGGGCCAATTATCTCCAAGCCTTATTCCCGAGTTGCCCCTTTTGTCTTAACTGTTCTTGCCTTCTGGCAACTCTGGAAGCACTCACTGGGAACATGCTCCCCCTGTTCTTCTGCCTCATTGATATCAGATTCTGGAGGCTCCAGAATCAGCACATCACTCTCAGATGGCCCTGGCCCCATTTCTGTGTCGGATGCAGATCCCTCATCCAAGCCCTCCCCAGACTCCAGGACTGGCTCATGTTCCTCTCCTCTGCAGGCTGTCAGCGGACCACAACAGATACCCCAAAATAACAAGCTTATAAAAGCTTTTAGTTCACAGAGGAAGAGCAGGAAACTATTACCATCTTAGATATATAACAGGGCTAATGTGCAGTCAATACGTATACAGCATATTTAAGAGAGGTTCTACCTTCATGTGTTGTGATATAAGACTCATTTGAAAACTACTTTTAGGCATCAGTTTATTTGCCTTCAGAAAGTGTAGATATTTCTGTTTAGACATCATAGTGTTTAAGGATTTGTATTTACTTGATTCTGTATTTGTACTTCATTTTATATGTTGAACATTCAGTTTAAGCTGAGTAAAAGGGCTTGTTTTTTGAAGTGCATGAATAAATACAGATGTTAGTTGGTGTTTTAATTGAAGGCCATAACAAACAGTTAAGTAATGCCTGAAATGCAGAGCACAATTAGGTACGTGAGAATCACAGCTAACCTACCTACAGTCAAGGAAAGTATTTTAAACAAAGTATCTTTCATCAATATTTTGGGGACATGTGTTTTGTTGATGAGTATTTGTTGAATTACAATAGAATTTATGCCCTTTGCTTATTTCTACTGATTTTCACAGCAGGTCACTTACACTATTGCTTTTAACAGGTGTCTCATCATCCTCCAATATCTGCCTTCTATGTAAGCAATCGAAAAGATGGATTTTGCCTTAGTGCTAATATTTTGGCCAAATCCAAGTTTTATGGTAAGTATCGTATTTAAAAGCTTTCATTATATTCAGGAAATACAAAAATAACTTTTTTGTGAAGGATTTGTGATGAATGCAATTGATTTTTTTTTCACTACTAAAATAGATGATATTTGTTTTTAATTAATTACATAAATTGTGACAATTCTTTTCATGGCACATCTTTTCATTTCCTAGGATGTAGGTTTTTTTGAGTCTTTCATTTTTGTGTTTTAGGAAATTCATTATCTGCCATTCTGGATGGTGAAGGGCGACTAATGTTTCTAAACAGAGGAGAAGACTATGTGATGACCATGCCATACGCACATTGTAAAGGTATTTACTTCTATCAACAGTTTTTAAATAACTATTTGGCTTATCAATCAGGCCTCTGATGATACTTGGGACCAATTTCCTACTTGTTAAATATCACTTAACTTTAAAAGGACAAAGTATTCTTGCAAAGTGGTTTAGTATAATAAGCAGAAGAAATAACTTTCCTTTTCAGAGCTGGATTAGCAAACAATAAAATTGAAACCATACATGAAATGCATGTGATAGCTGACCTGGATTGGATGGATTAAACTCTAGGCTCAAAATGGGCCCAGCTTTTCCCAACCATGTATTCAGTTGTGAAATAAAAGGATAGAGAGGACTACATTGCATTTGCCTGAATTCTGAATATAGATCTGGCCAATACTGAGGGTATATAATCTTGGGTTAAGAGTAATGGATGGATTCTACTTATCTAGTGAGTATTTCAGTGTCTTGAAGAATCTTTGACAATGGCAAATCTGGGCTATCCAAATTGATTTCAGAGCCAGCATATGTTGTTGGTCACACATTTGATTTGGTATTTTGCTTTGGCCAGAATAGTTAATGGGAGAATTCCAATTCCTTTGTATAGACTGACCACTATCTGGTTAAGATCAGATTTATAATCACTCTTTAGCTCCTTAGAAATAAAGGACCAGTTCATTCAAAAGAACTTGGGCAGTGATTTGTAAACTAGAAATTAATAAATATTATGAAATTCTGAAGAGAATTTTAGGAGTTTAGCGTTCATTCTACAAATAATTGTCACAATCCTAATTTATCCCTAAATGCTGTATGGGATATCGAGGCAGGAAAATCGCCTGTGTGTCCTTGCAGAAGACTTGTCTTCACTCTGATAAGGTACAGAATAGAACCACACTGAGTCAATACATACACAGAAAAAGCATTTTTTTTCTCACTGCATTTGCAGTGAGAAATTTAATAGCTGTCCCTCAGTCAGAATTAGAGCAACAATATTAAACCCCTGTGGTTCTTTCAACTAGTTCTTTGCTGGTAAAATCTGTTAGGTTTGAGGTGACTTGGATACTCTAGATTCAGTTAGAAATTGAGTGTCCTCATATGAGATTAAAAAGGATTGATTTGAGTTGATAATTCCTGAGGATGTGGATAGAATGCTTGGGTGAATATGATCTACCAGATGTCCCTTTGACCCCAAAGGAGATTCAGGGAGCTACCTTGGTAAATTCACAGATGCAACATTTCTTTCTCTTTAATGAGGGATTTATAAGACCACTACTCTTCTTTGAGCCATATACAATTGGAAGCCCAGAAGCATCCACAGAGGGGGCAAAGAAGATGATAAATATGATGTTCACCATCAAGACATAAGTTCCAGCTATACTCTACATTGTCACAATGTTCCATGCATATCCAAAAGAAATGGAGTTTGCACTACAATACCAGAACACTGCTTTCATCGTTATGACAAAAAGCTACAAAAGTTTTTGGACATTCTGATAAAACATATCCTAACATAGTTGGACAAAATAATTAACAGGATTATGGCATTTCAGTTTCGTGTAGGCCTATAATAAATTTTATTAACTAAAGCCATTTCAAACTAGTTTTAGAGAAGCTACAGGATTGAAACTAATTAAGTCAAATGGTCTTTGTTACCATTCACCAAGGCATTCTTCTAGTTCATATGGCATTTTTAAGAACTGGGAACATTGTTGTGGTTCCACTCCTGTGTATCAGAAAGGTTCCAAAGAATCACATATATGAGATAGGCAGCTATATAAATGTACTAAATAATAAATAAACTTGTGGTGCTTAGAAAACCTTTTTTTAGTGGTAAATGAACACATATTTCATTTCCACCTGTTTTTTATACAGTTCTAAAAGCTAAATTTATTTTCTGTAACTTCTCTTCTCAATGACATCCAACAAGTTGAGTGAACTATTTGCATTGTCTCAAGTTATTCCCTCAGACAGGTTAGAGTTATGTTTAGCTATGTGATTTGGAAAATACTTTTACCTTTCTGTTGTCTTACCTTTAAATGCAGAAGTATTAATTTTGAATTCTGGTTTTTTGAACAATCCTTTTAGTCAGTATTTAATTTTATTGCTGAAAAGGAATTTCATGCTTCAAGTATGGCTTCTATTATTTGAAGGTTTTACTAATGGACCTTACCTGAAAAAATTAATTGTTTGAAATTATCAAAACATAGCACTTTTTGTGAGTGTCTTATTTCATCCTTATTTCTTTAGTGTAATGTCCTGATTTTACTACTATTTCAGGTATTTTCAAAGAGAAGGGATGAATTGGTGCTATGTTGGAAATTTTTCTATAATAATATTACTTGCAATTAATTATGTCTTTTTCCATAGTAATTAGTGGTTTGGGACTTTGGTATATCATAGTCATTTATTTGTAGAAAAGAAATACCTAATATAAAAACACTGTTCAACAAAATAAAAAACAACAACTAATCTTATAGGGATTCTATACGGCACAATGACTTTGGAGCTCGGGGGAACTGTTAGCATCACATGTGAGAAAACTGGATACAGTGCAGTCCTTGAATTCAAGCTAAAGGTTAGAAGAATCTTTTCAGATGCATTAGAGGTTTTAAAATTAAAAAATGCTTACTGTTCAAAAGTTTAGTTCTTTCAATTCTTTGTGCTTTGTGTTAAAATATATAATATGAATACTATCACGTTTTGAAGTATTTAGTAATAACCTAAGATTTTGCTGGTTAAAACAATATAAAATAAATGAATAAAAATATCCCTAGTAGTTAATATAATCATGTTATTTTTATATAGTACTTGCAGCTAAGCAGCTCATTGTGATCTATACTAACTCCATGTGGCAAATGAAATAAGTTATTTGTTCTCACATTTTTTTTTACGTTGGCGTTGCCTGGACATTCTAATAACACTGATCTGATTTCTAGAAAACTGCCAGGCCATTTTCAGAAAAAAATGTTTTCACCAATTCCTCCTTTTGTGGCCTCTTTGGATTGTCCCACAAACTTGTGGAGTACCTGTGAGGGGAGGAGTAATTCAATAAAATGTTGTTCTTTCCATTTTAATATTATGGAGCTTTAATATTATGCAGTCGTTTATGAACTTCTAGTAATTAAAATGGCTTCCTTGTTATTTTTATGAAAGAATCATTGGTAAATTATTAATTTTAAGTTACTTGAATATTACATAGCTTTTTAAAAAAATATATCACTCTTTTTTATAGCCATTTTTGGGGAACAATGAAAATGTTAATCAAATAATGGGGAAAATTAAACTGGGAAAAGAAGTTCTAGCCACTCTAGAAGGCCATTGGGTAAGTAAAATAAGTTTGGATTTGTTTCATTTTCTAAAGGTTGGGTACACAATGGTACCTTGGTACTTGTCTGCTTTAAAATTCATCAAATTTGGTAATCAGTGCATTTTGATGTGAAAATTTTGTCCCAGTACTTATTTTTTTGGTACTTGTTGCACAAGCTAGAACTTGTCATTATCAGCTCCCTTGAGACTCAGTACACTTTCCAGCCAAAACAAAGGGTGTCACATATGTCATGTGGTTTGTATGGTACTGATCATTTTTAGTACTTTCATGCCTCCCAGAACCAATTACTGACTAGTACTGAGATATCACTGTATTTTGATATATACGGTATTTTTATATCGGAATTATTTGATATACATTGTTATTGATTATGACATATGCATCAGCCTTTTCTTTATTTTGCTATACTTTTTTCAGAAATCTGATCAGACCAGCACTAAACTTCCAAAGCCAAATTTGCACATTTACTGTAGGTCTGCCATATGGATAAATAAATGGAAATGCTTTCTAGCTTTCTTGTCCTTGCCTTGCAATAAGGCCAGTATAATATCAAGGAAAGAAACATAATACTGATAAGAGTACAATGGGTTACATTGGACACATAATAAATAGCAATAGCACTTTGACCACCTCATAGTGCATCACAGCACACTGGGTACTTGACATTAAATATTACAATATGAATCCAGAAGAGAATAGATACGACATGAATTGCCATGGGTAGACCTTTTCTTGAACTACATAATATTATTCTTCAAAACAGCTAAAGTGATTGTTATTGTAAGACTAAAGCAAAATAAATAAATATTGACATTAATCATTTTTTTGTATACCTGGATTCTTGCTAAACCAAATTTCAGTTGGAAAGAAAAATAGATGGGAAAATAGAGTGAAAATCTAGAAATACGCTATGTGAGGGTGAGCAGATGCAATGTTCTGAAGAACATGGAAGATTCAGGGGGGGACGGGACTCATTTTAATATGGGAACAGAACAAGAGCATGGAGTGAAGCACTAATCTCTCATCTTGAAATGATAAAGCATTCTGATTATTATTAGTATTAATTGCTAGGCAGTAGCTGACTGATAGGCTTTTATTTATATTATGGTACATAATTTACACTACACCAGTGTAAGGAATAGATTTTCTTAATATTTCAATTTAGACAATGCTTCAGTTCAGAATTATTGTTCCAGAATTCCAATCTGAATTCATACAGTTGTCTTTAATAAGATAAAAATGTTTTTTCATTAGCTTTTAAAAAATTTATGCAACCCTGATATTCCTTAGTTTATATTCCTTAAATTTATACAATCCTGATATCTCCCATCCAATTACTAATCTGATCTCATTCTGTTTAGCTTTCTAAGATCAGCCAAGACTGGCAAAGTATTGCTGTATTTGACAGAACATAATTAATTGAAATATAATTTTTACGAGCTTAAACTACATGTTTAATATGCAGTTATTAATATGTTTCACTGTAGACCAATAAATTTGAAGAAATGTGTTAAGATTCACATGCAAGTAAAACCAAATTCCACTGGAAAAAAGGAATTAAAGCACAAAATGTTAGCTGAGAATCAGTAAATTAATTACTTTAATTCAAATGATTGGAGCTAAAATAAAGAAATAGAATATCAAGTATGACTTTCAATTGACTAGTACAAATCTTTTAATTGTGAAAAGTGACTTTCTGAAGGAACTCTTTGTTTTTCCTGACTTCGAAAAATGCTTTGCCTAAAGTAATCTAATATGTTAACATTATAGGACAGTGAAGTTATTATTAGGGATAAGAAGACAGATGCTTCAGAGACATTCTGGAATCCAACACCTGAGATCAGGCAGCGCAGATTAAGAAGATACACAGTGAAGTTTGAGGAACAAGATGACTTTGAATCAGAGAAGTAAGTTCATTCTAAAATTTTTTTTCTGATTGATTATGCAGAGGTTCTTAAACATCCCCTGGACATATTTAGAAAGTTGAGAGCACTTTGTAGGTGCCCTCATAAAACTGGCTGATGTGGCAGATGTGTTTGAACAAAGGTGTTGTTCCATTCTATTCCCTCTAGCCTCCTAAAAAGTTGTTTATCGGATTGAGGAGTGAAGCAGAAAGTTTGAAAACCATAGCCTAGCTTATCCATTGGAGAAAGAATCCTTATTTTAAGTTTAATTAATTTTTATAGCATTCTTCCAGTGGTGTATTAACCATTAAGCAGTAGCACGTGCTTAGGACTCCAGGCCCAAAGGGGACAGACACCACAAAAACTTTTATATCGCCTAAGCTTGGCTTCATTTGTACAGTATGTACAAAGGAGGGGGGCACCAAGATTTGTCAGTGCTTAGGGCACCAGTGAGCCTTAATCCACCACTGCATTCTTCATTTGTCATTTTTAGTTTGGGGCTTTTTATGTTTATTTAAATGCATAATTTGGTTGATATCTTTGGATATCTGCCCTAGGATTGTATTGATGAGTATTAACTGGAAAAAAATTCAGGAAAGTAAAATACTAATGGAGATATTATAATTGTATTAGATATTTATTCTAATGATATAACAAAAGAAAATTTTCAGCAAAGCTCTTCTCCCCAGTATCTGACCTTTTTACTGCTGTTATTCTTACTGGTTAGACTTTGGCAACATGTGACTCGAGCTATAAATAATAAAGACCAAACAGAAGCGACTCAAGAAAAATATATTCTGGAAGAAGCACAACGGAAAGCTGCCAAGGAAAGGAAGGCGCTAGATGAAGTGTGGGTCTGCAGACTATTTGAGCCAGATCCACTTACAGGAGAATGGAATTACAGATATGCAGAGTAAGTCTTGGAGGAGGAGAGCTTTTTTCCCTTTTCTGCAGATAATGCTCCTTCATAATATAGTATAAACCAAGTTTATAATTTGTCTGTGGTTTAGAGAGAAGTAGCTGTTACCCTTTCAAAAAAAATTTACCAGTGTAGGTGTAGCACTTTTCCATTTCCACACTTCTAGCTGAAAAGAATACAAGCAGTTCAGGTTTGAATTCTGGAGTCCTTGGTGCTCTCTGATCCAATTTGCTTGGATATTTGCTTGCTTATGTTTCATTACCCAACTTGGTTGCCTCATCAGTGCATTGGTAAAATGCCTCCAAGCCAACAAACTCAAAAAGCACCACACCTCCAAGCTGTCAATTAAACAACTCCAAGCTATATCTTGGGGAAAAACAGTCAGTTGTTTGTGTATACAGTCACAAAGAATTCTAAGGACAACACAGAGTAATCTGTCCATAACTGATGGTAACATTCCTCAATTCCAGATTGTGTCATCATTGCCCAGATCTAATGTGTGACCTCAACTTAGTTGGGCCAGAGATAAATCGAATCAGGTCCATGTGTACCTGGTGACCATGAATTCTTGAACTGCTCTCCATTCCACATGCATGAAAGGTAGATTGATGTCCTCAAGTACCATAACCTGTGCCACAGGTTGAAACAGTTCAAGTAGGGAGATTTCTTTGCAGCAGGGAGGTTGGTAACTGCCAACCTTGCCGCAGCAACAATCTCCTGATCCCTCAAATAACATAGCTACATCTTTGCCCCAACTGTGAGTTTGTGCTTGAGCTACACATAGAAACCAGTTTGGTGCTTCTCTGTAAAGATGTATACATGCTTATGCTTCAGTAATGCACACAAGGTTAACTGTCTCGTTCACATGTCATGGATGAGGGAAGGTTTTTTCAGGCTGACCAACAACATGGAGCAACAGCTGGATATCTATATAAGATGCTAATGGTATCATATTTTAAAAATCGTATAATAATCGTAATTTAAAAATCATATAATATAATAATAATATAATTTTTAATAATTGTATCTTTAAAATACAATAACTACTGCTTTGCTGAAAGTAATGGTGTGATGTGTTAATCCTCTCGCTTTATCTAAAGTATGTACACATTTTTGCATATAGTACAAGACCATGGGATCCACTGAATGACATGATACAGTTTGAAAAAGATGGCATTATTCAGACCAAAGTAAGACATCGTACACCAATGGTATGTTCTTGGCCTTATTTTTTATTACTATATTATTAAGTTGAGATTTCTCTAGGGACAGCAAATTCCCTTGAAATAGCCATTTTCTGCCTTTGCTTCCCTGACAACTAAAATATACAGTTATGAGGAGTTCAACCTCTGGTCTGCTTGTAACAGTTTTCTTCTGAGCTCTGCACTTTATATTTGTAAAATGTATGTTATGCTATCTGCACTTTAGACAAGTGCGCTGGGAATGACAAAGTAATAATTTGTTAATTAGAATTTAACCTGATATTTAAATATAACCATTTTTTTAGCTGTGCCCATTTTTTCCTAATAAGATTCTGAACTCCATAAAAAGTTGTCCCCCTTAAATATAACAGATTAAATATATGACACCAGTTGTATTCTAACTCATTGTAGATTTATCCAAATCTTGTAGGACTTAATGATTTCATATTTAGCTTTTAAAACCCCAAAGTTGAATAGCACATCTTTTATGATACTGTTAATTTTGGTGATTTAGGTCTGCAGTTTCCCCTAAGAGAGGACACAAAGCATATACTGAACAGTGTATGACAGTGTAAAGAAAATGGGAGAATGCCAATGAAATGGGTATGACCATATCACATGAGTGGGTTAAAACCAGGGCTCCCCCCCTTTTTTTTTTGTCTGATTTTGATGCAAGATTATAGAGGAAGGGAATCTGTCAATCCTATTTATTCTATAGCTTGCACAAGACTTATTAGTGTGTCTTCCAACTAAAAATATGATATGTTGTTGTTAGTTGCAAAGTCATGTCCAACCCATTGCAACCCCAGGGACAACATTCCTCCAGGCCTTCCTGTCCTCTACCATCCCCCGGAGTCTGTGCATATTGCTTCAGTGACTCCATCCAGCCACCTCATTTTCTGTTGTCCCCGTCTTCTTTTGCCCTCAATCTTTCCCAGCACTAGGTTCTTCTCCAGTGAGTTCTTCCTTCTCATCTGACCTTCTAAAGAGCAGTCAGGGTTGATCTCCTCTAGGATTGACTGGTTTGATCACCTTGCATTGCAATCCAAAGGACTTGAAGGAATCTTCTCTAGCACCATAGTTCAAAGGCTTCAATTCTTTGGCACTCAGACTTTCTTATGGTCCAACTAAAAATATGATATAAATATTTTATTGAATTTTTTTAAAAAAAGATAAAACCAATGCAAAGTAAAGGAGGAAAAAAATGGAAAAAGGCAAAAAGTACCAAAAGAAATAGAAGTATCTGATTTCCTTTGCAGCAAACATAAATATGATTACAAATCACACATATACACATCTCTTCATCTGTGGTTATACAAATGGTTTTTCCTAACATCTATTTTATAATTACTAAAAATCAAAAGTTCATTTTTTTCTGTTTCAATCAAAATGTCAAAAACCAGCAGTAAATATAGATGTTGTCTTTTCTCTAAAAACGTTTATCTGCATGTTCCATCATCTTTATCAACCATTATTTGGTTGTGGATGGTCCTGAATTTTTCTACTTTTGAGCATATAATTTCACTGCAGTTACCATGTCTAAAACCAAAGTTCCATGACTTTTTCCCACCTGTTGATGTATTGGTCTCAAAATAAAAACCTCTTGTTTCAATAGTACATTTATATTTTAGAATCTTCTAAATTACCATTGTGAATGTATCGTAACCAACATTTTCTTGGCTTTTTTATACATTCACCAAATATGATAAAATGTCCTTTCATCTTCATATTCCAACATAAATTTGAAGTGCTTTTATACATACTAGAAATTTTCTCTGATGGCATATACCAATAGCACATCCTTTTATGAGTATTCTCTTTAAGATTACAATATTAAGCAAATTTCAGTCCTTTCAAACACATATTTTCCCATTGATCTATTTTTCTAGTTTTTAGCCCTATCATACATTCTTTCACTTTTTCTTCTTCTGTCTCAATTTTTAATGAAAGTTTATATCAGCAATTGCATATTCAACATTTGTACACAATTATATTTCAAACATTGCCTTATATCGGGTGTCAAACTGGCACCCCATAGGCCAGATCTGCAGAAGTAAAAAATGTCGCAATAACATCATGTGATGCGATCGAGTTTGACACCCATGTCTTATATTCTTAAAACCATAAAATCCACTTTAAACCTTGATGATAAGTGTAGATAGGAAAATCATTGACAAGTATACTCTTCCACTATTACATTTTCTCCTGATTTTATTTTATATTTTCTTGAGAAAATTCTATTATAACATGATAAGATAACCATTTGTGTTTACTTATATTTCTCTTCTATAAAATATTTCTTGTTCTGAGAGCCGCAAAGCTGTTTTCAGACACAACCTAGATTCATATTTATTCAATATTCTTAGAGTGTTATGTCTAAAATAATGACTTTTAAAATCTACATTAATCTTATCTTTGTTGTACACAAACACATATGCCACCCAAATCACAAATTGTGTCCTAACTCCAATAACCTTCTGTTTCTCAGCAACACTTCTTCATCCAAGCTAAACAACTAACAGCAAAGTATAATTTCAAATCAGTCCTCCCTTTTGTTTGCATTTTGTAATATTTTATATTTAACTAGTGGTTTTTCACCTTAGATATATTCTTCTTAAACACACCATCAGTTGTCAAAACAAGTATTGTCTGAAACAAAAGTAAAGTTCTTGGCAAAACATTTATCAGAATCATAAAAATTCTCCCCAGCAATGACCATTCTATTTTTGCCAACCTTAACAAAAAAATTTAACATCAATCTATTCTAGATATAATTGTTTTATAACAATTATAACATGTAATTTTATACGATACAGTTCATATTTCTTATAGTATTACCCAAATATTTGATCTTCTCAGTCTTAAAACATATTCATCAATTGTTTGATCTTGTATTTCCATGTTTTTGATAGCTTCTCTATCTTCAGTTTATTAATCTTAAAATCTGATAATGCAGCATATTCTTTAATTTATTCATTAATAATTTAGTTCGTTTTAAAGGGGCTTCCCAACCCAACCCTAAACCATCTGCAAAAGCTCTTAATGTCAAGGTTCCAATTAATACATCCCATTCAATAAGAACTCCAAGGCAGGCAATTTCCTCAAAGAACATTTTATTGGGACAAAGCATATTGGCACATTCTTGGTGGAAAACCAACACTAAATTCCTGCCAGTTTTACACCCAGTTAAAAGTAAAACTTTGTCACTTCACCCCAGAGTCTCTGGTCACATGGTCCAATCAAAATGTAATCCAGTTGCTAGGTGACCTCAGTCTCCACCTTTCAAACACCTGTATCAATGTCCTTGATTCCCAGGGGAAAGACAATATCCCAGCTATCTCTACACCCCCCTCCCTGGCCCCTTCGCTCCAGGCTGTGCCAGCCCTCAAGCAATGAGAAGAGAAACCTCCTTAGAGAAAAGCTACAAAAAGAAAATGACCACAATTTGGCCAATTTCAGGGTTGACACTTAATTTGTATGTCACCCTGTAATCTTTACCACCACTATCTTCTCATCTTGTCTTATGTCTCTATTCTATACTTCAAGAGCTAAAATAAACAAGAAAGGAAACAATAGGTGGCCTTGTCTTTTTCTTTTTTCACATAGTTTGGCTAAATATCCATTAGGAATTATTTGTACTGCCTGTGAAGTATAAATTTACCTGTTTATGAAATTATCTCTAAAAATTCCTGTGTTTTTGAGAAGGATGTTCATATCCTTTATGCAAATTAAATGATATTGATAAAAAAATAAAACAGTCACATATACTATCTCCCACTTATAATTTCAGTATCATTTCTTTTCTTTTTCTCTTCACAATTTACAAACCAACAATTCATTGTTTATTCACAAATTCTTTGTTTTTCATAATTCAGTTTTATATTGATTTCTTTTTTGTTAATATGGATAGCTATTGTTAATGAAAATATTTTCCAGTTATTTGAATAGAAATACCTCCCAGAATATAAATTAATTTGGGAAAAATATTCTTTTTAGTTAATCACCTTTTCTCAAAAGTTGAGGTTTAACGACTCATCTATCCATATTTAAAGAAACCTCTTTATTTATTGAATTTATGTCTAATGTAATAATTGAGCTATATCTTTCAGTATGCACATATTTAAATATTTAGTGGCTGAGTACAAGTATGATATTGATGTTTCTTTAATAGGTGGATAACCACATTTTCACCTACTGGTATCTTCTATTTGGAGCAGATAATAGAATATCCTGCTACTTTATTAGGCTTCTGTCATTTGCATCAACACTGGAGTTATAGTGTGAGCTTTAGAAATTTATCTTTGCTGCAGAGGAAATATCTATTTATAGAATAATTAGTTCCCAATGTGTCTAAAAAAATGAGGAAGACAAAACTTATTGTCTACGTAGGCTATATTGCAGTTGTCACTGTGGATGGAAAGCAGGTCAAATCCTGAGCCAATTGCAAAATCTTTCTGTATCTGCACATATAGCCGTTTGGAGTCTACTTGGGTTATTTTAGGATTTCCCTTTGATCCAGGGAGATTGTGACAACCAGAATCCGCCTTCTAGCCAGAGTTCTCAGCTGCTATCTCTCTTTGCTTTTTCAGCCCACCACAATTCCATACCAAAAGTTTCCTTTTTCCAACTAAAAATAGAAAGTTCTGTTGCTGATTTTCAGTTGTAAAAAATTAAACAGGGCCACAAAAATATTACTTTAGGATTTATTATAACTATGAAAGATGGGTTAATGATTTATAAAGGAATAATTTTAAAAACTGATTTGCAAGCCCTGCCCATCCTTGCTGTATAGGATTGGATCCATATTTGCTTTTCTGGAGCCAGAAGATAATCAAATTCTTTATGTTGAATGTTTATTATCTCAATTATCTCCTCTCAGTGTCACCTATTGTCCTCCAGTATGGCAAGTGAAGTGGGTTGCAAGAAGATAGTGTAAACAAGATTTCTGCCGCAAAGTTTTATTGCACACCAGCAGAAGATTGCTAACCATAACTATCTTTTTGTTTCTGAGCAATAAAGCTGATAAAAATGTGTATTACAGGTTACCGTTGCAAAAATAAAACGGTCTGCTAAGTCTAAGAAAGAAGAATGTGGCTTTTCCTCACCAGAGCCTGATAATCCAGACTCATCAGGAAGTGAAGGTAAATGCTACATCAGTTTACTTTGCCCTTCTTTCCAAAACTATGCTGAATAAAATACAAGCATGCCTAAATTTCATTATCTGTAAATTAAAGATACTGTTTTTGTTTTGGTGCCTTCAAATCCTTGATTCCTGGCAATTTCCTGGTTTAGTCCCTGCAGGTTTCATTATAAGATTTTTCGGGGTGGTTTGCTGTTGCGTCCTTCCTAGGGCTCAGAGAGATGGATTGGCTGAAATCACCCAGCTAGCTTCATGTCCAAGACAGAAATAGACTCTCAATCTCAGTTTTCTAACCCAGTGCCTTTAATCACTACGCCAAACTGGGTTTCCATGTTAAATTTATTTAATATTTTCTGTCCTGGTTTGTAAAATCATTTTAAAATGAGAAAAAAAATGAGTTTTAATTCATATCTGATAAACTAAAATACTGGTTTTTATGTGATTTATATATTTATCTGTTTGACTAATTTTGAATTACTTCTGAAGCACAACTCAAACATAACACAAGAATCCGAAAGAAAACAGTAGATCTTGCTGAACTGCAAAGTGCCATTGAATCTATAAAGTTAACACAGGAAGATATTCGGAGGTATGTTTGCAGTATTTTTTTTTAAATCACATTCCATAACAGGATTGTTGATGTTTCTCCATGCCGCACTCTCTAAATTCCCAGAATGCTCTCTCATTACCTCAGCATAACTTCTTTTGGAGCTTTTGGGCACATATCCCAAAAAAAGCACTAAGCTATACTCATCTACCATGTTATACTGAAAGCATACGTCTCTGGATTCTATATCGGCTCCAGAGATATTGAAAACAGAGATTGTGCTTGACACTATTGCTTTGCTGCATGGCTGCCTCCTTTTGATTTAAGTAAAATAAAATCAGATGGGGAGGAAATCTTGTGGGCATTAAGGGGAAATGTAACTAAGTACATAAAAACCTAAAGATGCCAATTTCGAGACCTGGGGATTTAGAGCAAACCTTGACTTTTAAATGCCTAAATAACTAAAGAAACTCTTAAGAGATAATGCTGCAGTTATATTCTCCTAATCACGATAAGAGCTGACTAAAATACACATTTTCATATAATATTTTTTTAAAGTTACTGCTTAAAATATTTTTATCATGCCTTTCAGTTCCAAAATGCAAAACTACTGAAAATCAGAGATCAATAGAAAATAAGGTAACATTTTAATAAAAGAATATATGGGGACATAAATATTAGTATCTTGGTGTGAAAGCAAAGACTTTTCCAAGATTTTCCCTTTATTATTCAGTATAATGCAAAATAAAATGAAAGGGAAAGAAGATTTAGATAGGTGGATAAGGTAGTAGGTACACTTACCTTCAAATGCAGTTAATATATGTTCATATCTTTATTTTCCTTAAAGATCCTTACTCTGTAGCACTTTTATTCTATTCCCTTAATGCTCTATAATGTCACAAATACTTCAGGTTACTTCTTGTTTAATTTCATGCAAATGTATTTTCACCATCTAAAAAGGCCCCGTTATGTAGATTTCACTGTCGTATTTTGAGATCAATTTGTTTTTCTTCCAAATTGATGAGAACACTGAGGATGTTACCTGGTTGGGTAATGAAACATCTGCAAGAAAACAATTAAGCTCAGAGAGCACAAAGGAACATAGCTTGCCTTTTAGTTGATTGTGCCTTAAATGAGTCCATTGATGTTACTGCTAATTGTCTTCCCTTTTCTTGCACTTTTCTTAGCATTATAGACTTCTTAAGATGGATAGGCCTTTGTATAAAATGTCCAAAGTTTGATATTTTAAGCCTTCTCATTTGTTCCTCAGAAATTATAGATTATTTGTTTAATGATCCATTTGTTTGTGTATTTGGCTAACCATGGAATTCACAGAATTATTTTTCAACATTAAATTTCAAAATACATTTATCTGTTTCTTCAAAATTCAAATGTTGCTTCCATAAAGCATCACAGAACATCATTGTCTATATTATTCTGATCTTTGTAGGCAAAGATACATCCCACCTTTTTCCAAGGCCTTCACTGCCACTCCACAAGTGTTAGTCTACAGCATATTTCTTGACTGCTGGTTCCTTTACTGTTGGTTCTACAGGGAGAAGCTATTCTTCAATATCTTCACTGTCACTTACAAGACTGGTTGCTGTACCTGTTGTCGTTATAATTTTATTTAACATTAAACCCATTTTTTCATCGTGTTCCTTTCATCATTAAATCTTGCAGATCTTTTGCATTTTCAGCTGTCAGAAGTGTTATCAGCATAGCACAGGTTATTGATTTTTCTTCCTCACATTTTAAAACCATAGTCATCTTCATAATCAGCAGCTTCCCCCAATATATAGTCAGCATATAGCTGAATAAATAAAATGAGAATAGCCAGCTTGTTTTAATCTTTTGCTGACCGAGAACTAGTCTGTTTGCCATATTCTGTCCTTCATGGCTGTATATGGTAGGTTCTCATGAGACAATGAAATGTTCTGGGATTTCCATTTATTAAGTAAATGGGAATGCCAGAACATGAGATGAGCATTTGCCTACCTACAGAAAAAGATCCATATTTTTCCTAAATGCATATACCTTTTTTTAGTAAGAATTAATATCCCTATAAATTTGAGTTGAACTTTTGAACTTTCAGATTAATAAAACATTCAGAAGCTTTGTGGGAAAGATGATATCCTGAAACTGAACTTGTAATGAGTACTTTTTCTGCCAAAGATCGTGCTTTGTTAGCTTCAGAAGTAGATCCAAATGCTTTGTACTGCCATAATAAATAACAGCATGAATTTGGTTCTTTAAATATACTTACAATAGACATAAAACGTAATTACAACAGTAAGATAGTTTGTGAAGCCTGTAAAAACTATCCATAATCTTGCAGTACTGTGACCTGCATACACTATGATCTAAATTTCACTAAAATCCTATTAATAGACAACAAGGTTGTTAAACAATCAAATACTGTATGCAGTAATGCCCATTACTGTATGCAGTAATGAAAATAGACAAAATTGGGGGTGTCTTGATTCAAGCTATTCTTCATTTGTATGTTATGATGTGTAGAAAGGAGCAGGGATTTTGTCACATTGCTGCTAAGCTATCTTGGCTGTTTTGACATACACATTTCCCGGGAGAATGCATTGGTATGCTTGTCAAGTCTTTATTCAATACACTATGAATTCAGTATCTTCTCTGACATTTGGAATATTTCATCCCTTCAGAATGGTTTAATGTACTTGAAATGTTTATCATGCTCTAATGAAAACACAATGATAGCAGCGTAGATATTTAAATTTATCATGTTAACTAATGGGAGAAAAGATTTTTTTTTTAATTTGAATTTGCTTCTGATCTAAAGTCAGAATGGACTATACTTGAAGTGACATGAAGTATAGGGGGTTATTTCTGGAATCCAGACCAGGCAGCCTTCCAGAATGCTTATTTGGATTTTCTGATAACCGAATCCCCATTCATCACACCCTCATACTTGTGATGCTGATAAGTAAGGATTTAATGAATTTGTGGATTTTTAGGAAATGCAAGCCCATAGCAATTTATTAGCTACATTTTTTTTAAACAAATTTTATTAGTTTTTAAAGACAATACACAAACAAACAAAACATAAAACCTAATAACATAAAATTCTCATTTTCTAAAAACTGCTCTTATTAAGTTAACCAACAAAAAAACATCTGTATTTGAATACAACATAGTTCCAGATATATCACATATGCATATCTTATTTATTCTTTTTCCAACTTCTCCTTTTACCTAAATTTCTATATCTCTTTATTCATTGTACTTTTACTTTCATCCTGTACTTGTTTACAAATTTTATTATTTTCTTCTAACGTTCTTCCAAAATTTATAAAATTCTCAATAAAGCTAATTTTACAAACAAAACACTAAACATGAAAAACTAAAACTTTTTTTTGGAAAGCGGCTTAATCCTGGGTTAGCATCTTTTTATACAGACAAATCAAATTCATGCTCACCCTTATATACTATTTCATATCTCATTTATCATTGCTACATTTTTCTATATGTTTTCTCCCCTCTTTTCATTCTCTTGAATTCTATTTTATTTATTTCATCTTCAATTTAAATCATTTTACTTGTATCTTTTTTCCGTTCTTTTCAATTACCTACTTTTTCTTTTCTCTTTCCTGCAAAATTTCTCTGCAATCACTGGTTGAAGTATGAAACTTTTATCTTTCCCCTAGATTTAACACTTAAAATAATAATAATAATTTCCACATGCATTTCTGCTGAGTGCATTCTACATAGTACATTTTTAAAAGTAATAAAAGAGAAAAGAATAGTAAGCTTTATGTATATAAAAAACAGATGTTCCATAGCTAATTAAACTCTATTAGACATTTACATATTCCCTTTAATATATTGTTAACAATATATTAAATATGTTAACAATATATTTAATATATTGTTAACTCATATAATATCAATTTTCTAACTCTTATTTCAAATACAAATACTACAATGCAATCCTGTGCACTTTTGCAGAATATCTTCTTTTAATTACATTTTACCCTTTGTCTCTAAAAAAAAAATCTGTTTTTTAACAATCTTGTTTTAAGTCTTTATAACTTTCTCTTCCCTTTTTCCCTTCCTCTCTTATCCAGTCCAGCCTTTTTGTCCTCCCATCTCTCAATCTCCCGCCTCTTGGTCTCCCTCTCTGTTGTATTCCTCTTTTCTGTTGCTTCTGACATTGTATCGATTTTCACCTTATTTTTCCCTTTCTTGGTGGTTCTTTTAAATCTTGAATTCTCCATTTTTCTTTCCTTCCCTTTTCTGCTCAACTAAAATTATTTGTCCATTAAAGATGGCTTCTTCTTCATCATCCAGCTTTTTGTTGTTGTATTCTTGGTAGGTAGAAATCGCCATTTCTAAGAAGTGGAAAACAGATCCAGAAGAGCCCTTGCCTTCTTGTTCCTCTTCTCTTTAACTTTTATATATTCTATTTCAATCTTCAACAGATAATGCCATTGTAAAATAATTTTTTTTTAAAACAACCCAAGATTTTAGTTCTTTCAAAAAATAGTTTCCAAGAGTCCCAAAGTCACAAAGCAATCCAAAATCAGCACCAAACTGTTTCATTTAACACTTTCTTCTTTTTGTACTATCTTTTCCTGGGGTGAAATTTTAATTACACAGTTCAAAGTAATTTTTTAAAAGTCTTATTGCCGTTATCTCTGATCTTAAAAGTTCAAGCCGTCCTCCATAAAATCTTAATATATATTCTTTGCCTCTCCCTTCCCACATTATAGCAAAAAAAAAAGAAATTTTTGATTTTTAGTTCCAATGTTCAGAAATCTTAATATCCCTTTGGCTTTAATTTTCAGATTTAATTACCTTCTATGCCAAAGCAGGTTTTTCCGATTTCCATCTGCTCATCTCGTACCGGGAAGGACGAGTGAGAAGAAAAAAAAAAACTTTCCCTTTAACTTTTCTCCGCCACTTTTAATAATCTTGTTAGGAAACAAATGTATCCTTTAAAAAGTTGACCTCCAGAATAAAGATGTAACTTACTGTCCCGGTTCCAGCCAAAACTTCTTACTTCTTCAAACTTCCTCCGCACAATCTTATCCGCCTTGAAAGCTTCTTTGTGGTGGCCATTGCTGACCACCACTCCACCGCCCTGGGAAAAGAGAGTAAACCGGCTGAGAGGGGGATTGCGATTTCCTCCCAGACCCCTGCCCGGATCTCCCCTATCTTCGGTTACCTCTATGGGGTAACCATAGCCTCCAAATCCAGCTGGATCGGGGGCACCTCGGCAGCGAGCACAGCAGGAACCGTGCACGATCACAGAATCCTGCCGTCCCCGAAGCCTTGCGACCAGATTCTGGTCCTGGATTTAATGAATTTGTGGATTTTTAGGAAATGCAAGCCCATAGCAATTTATTGGCTACATTTATTTTTATGTTACCTTTAATATATTTAATATTTATAGAATTACATATTTAAAATTTGATCCCCTATATGTGAAATCCTTTGAAGTCACTTGGAATTGAGGTCAAGATATGCACTATCACCTATTCATGTGATATTTAATAAATATGTAACCGTACAGTATGTGTACAATAGTAAAACATAAATAATTGGAAGGAAAATAAGTCATGGGTTAAAAATTAATTCAGAGGTGGTTTTAAAAATTGCTGAATATATGAAAAGAAGAATTGCATGAATGATTTTAAAATGTAGTAAATGCTACAATTAAAAGATGGAATGGTCTGCCTAGCTTTCTAAAGAAGCAATCAGTTCAGTGTGGAGTTGTTTTTTACACAACCCTTTTGAAATGTATAGGAGCAATGCTTCAACAACTTCCTTTCAGTTTTCCACTATCCTGTCATCCTCTTCCTACTTTACACATATCCATATCAATTATATAGCGTGTCTTATAACTTGCAAGAATAATTTGTACCATTTGTACTATTTTAATTCAGAAGCTGATAAACGTGGGATCTATATATTTCTTTCACATTTTTTATGAGTCTATGATGCTAAGTTAGCAATCTCTGGATTTAACTAAATTTACTTTTTTTTAAATAGGGATATTACAGCATTAAGAACACGAATGACTTCAAGTTTGCCAACGCCAGATAATAACTTCTTTCAGTTCAAGCACTATGTCTTCATTTTGCTGATGGTTCTCCTGCAACTTATAATCAATTATTTATTCAAATAGAATATCTGGACAGAAGAATATCTGTGAAGTGGAATTATTACAGTCTTCATGGGACCATCTTTAAAGCTTGGTTTGGCTTCAAATGAGGCAATATTATCCAGGGGCCCAGAAGATTCAGACTCAAAAGATTGGGCTCATATGGAATAGTGTATTCTTCCATCCTAGTCAGATGACATGGACAATGCTTATGTGCCAGTACTTCTTCACATCTTCCAAATGCTGGATAACCGCCTTGCATGTTCTAAGGTGTCATAAACTATTATAAATACCAATATAGAATATACCAGTTTGGAATTTGGGGGCCCTATTTTGTTATAATCAATCCCTATTGGACATGCTTGCAAAAGAAGTAAATTTTGACCAAAGACTTTTCTTCCTAAGATTAATCAATCTTAACTTCAATATGAAAATAATGCCAAGGGATATTAATTCAGAAAATTCAATAATTGCAGAAAAATGAAACTGTTCATGGTCATTAAGAACATGTGAGCTATTAATTATTAACATTGCATTAACTGCATCAATTTTCAGGGATAGTTAATGAGGGGTTTTCCCTTAGGTTGTAATAGTCAATCTTGCTAATAGTATTAGTCAGTTTGAGAGAAAGAAACATTTCAGCTATCCAGAGAAGTAAACCACTATTGTGCCAAGTAGTATTTTGATTCCTTTCTTCCCAAATTGAAACTCTTATTGGCTGCTACTGTTTATTTAACTTTAGGGATACTAATAATGAGATGCAGAGGAATAGAAAGCGTACTATTTAGGCAATAAAAAAGGAAGCTATTTTTAGTTAATTATAAAATTCTTAATGGTTGACCTCTGAGATCCGATCTGTATTTTAAAAGTATGTTAACATTGGTTTTGTCCTTTCAGGTTACACAATTTGAACATAACTGCATCTGAATATTTGTACTGTAAAAAAAATGGTAGCAACATTCTTGTTCCAAGAATAAGTGACTCTGGAAGGTTCATCTGCTACTCAGTTTTTGTTTAAGAAATATTTGGTCTCAAATGCCTCAGAATATAGCACATTTACCCTTACTTTCTTTATGCTAAAATATTGAGCTGTTTTACTAAGTCTCTGTAAGTACATTCACCAAATCTGGATTGGGCTGCATTAAATGTAAAAAGATATATTAAATTACAGCTACATTACTCCTGCTTTTCTGGTTTAATATTTATATAGTATTTATTGAAGACTTATAGTCAATTTACAGGGAAGCAAGAAGCATATATCTTACATGATTTATATATTTTATAGGAAATATGAAGTTTTCATTTGGAGATACATACTTTACATTTGGTCAATTCAGGATTATAGAACTCCCATCCCATCCCAAACCTAACTGTTTTAAAGATGTTGGAATACTTCAAAATGGAGTTTTATAACACCTGGAAATTACTTTCCCAACATCTTCTGACAATATCAGCATGAAAAAGGTAGCTGTAACCAACAGTTACAGTTTCCTGCCTGCCTTAAATTATTATGTTTTAAAAGTGCTACAGTTTAGAATGAGAAATGTATTACCATTGAAATAAACTGGTTGAATGCAGCCATAATTCAGATGCTTTATAAATTGATTGAAATGCAGTCACTAATATGTATGGTTTTATAAAAGAATAGCACAAATAAAGTGCAAATACGTATGTTCTGACTTATATTTATTTATATGCATTTGGAGCAACTACCTATCTGTACATAAATGTTCAGTGATTGTAACTGTTGGATTTATTTGGTTTTCACTGTTTTGACAATGTCTCCTAATATAAATACCACATTTATGTCAGCTGATATTTCTTCAATTGTTGCTGAACTATTGTTCAGATGCTTTCTTTTAAACATTTCTATTCCTTCTAAACTCCCAGACATTTTCAGTTACACTGTTTGTATTACTGGAGTCTAAAGCACTCCTGTGTCAAGCACAGCTCAAAAGCTTAACATTTTTGTTGCATCTTCAAGTAAGTTCCTTGTGTGAACTGAAGAATCTGTTGCCTAACTAATTTTTGTATGATATGTCTGGTTATGAGCCCAGTCAATACATTGTTTATATGATATTTAGTTTTATGAACATGATTCTTTCGTTTAGATTTTTTTTCCTGTGTGTAGTAATAAGGAAGCTGTTACCTGACAGTTTGTAGAAATCTAAGGGCAGTAGTTTCCCCATAATATTTAGTACTTAAAAGTAGAAAATAATCAGAATTGTGTGTTGACTTGTTTGTGTGTTTGTTTTTTAAAAAAATGCACTATAAGCCTTCAATATGCCATGTAATCATCAATATAACTACAATGAAATGTGTTGTGTAAAATAGTAAGTAGATTACTTGCAATATGTAATTATTGTATCCTACATTGGGCTGCTTTTTAACTTTTAGTTATCACTTAAGAATACAACATACTCATTTTTCATAAAAAAGTTGCTTTTGACAACTAATCTATAAAATATATCAAATGATTTTACAGCTCACTACCCTCCTGTGCCTTCAGGAAGATCTTCTTGCCAACTCAATATTAAATAAATGGGACAAGAGTTAAAATTGTTTTATTCAACATTTTGTTGTTTCTTGTCTTGATGGATATTCTCAATTTTTTGGCATCTTTTAAGAGTGGGTGATCAGATACTTGAGTATTATAACAGTGCCTTGGTGGAGTTCGCACAGCAATGAGGTATGTATATATAAGTATATTTTCAAGGTTGTACCATATCTATTCAAAAATGTTGTGGTATCTGTTACTTTCAATATTAATTTGGGTAAAGTATAAAAAGATGTATAATTACAGAAAAATACATCATTTTTTTTTCTATTGACAACTATGAAGGACCCAATATTGGAATACGTATTCTTGTACAATGAAACTGCAATGTTGTTTGTTGTTACTAAAAAATAGCCATAATAAAATTCGAACCACTAACAACCAGCTTCATTTTATTGTTTTAACGTGTGGATTCTGAGCAAAATGACTGAGGATGAAAATAATATGTACAACGTTTCAATGGAAAAGACCTGTTCTAGGATTTCCTTGTTTAGATTAAATATCCACTTATATAATGGATGTAAATCTTGCTACTTAAATGAGTAGCCTTCTACTTTTCTTGAAATCTTCATTTTTTTCTTTGTGTTTTTGGAATAAACTTGTTCTCATTTTTAATTCTTTTTGTTTTAACACTCTTTCGAATTTTATACTGCTACACATTTTTAAACTGAAAATAGGCTGTTGTATGTTAAGGACCAGTATTTAGTCCAATGCATATAATATATGTAACGAAAAAATGTGAAAACATTTACACACACACACACACACACATATGTGCGTGCGAGTATGTGTTTTCTTAAGTTTTTGCAGGTATTCATGAAGCCTGATGATGGCAGATGAGATTCTGCCAAAACGTTGCTACAACTTTAAAAGCACAACTATAATGACGTGGGANAGATTCTGCCAAAACGTTGCTACAACTTTAAAAGCACAACTATAATGACGTGGGAAAATACCCGAACAAAGCTGAATACCATGTATATGTACATATACATATATACGTGTGTGTGTGTGTGTGTGTGTAGGAAACTCCAATTTCTGTAAGTTTCCTATTTTTGCCCATCATGTAAAAGACCATTATTATTATTATTATTATTGCACTGTTCTATTTGCAAATCATGCTGCATGCAGTGTGATGAAGGAAATTAGTTCCTTTGAACAGACTAGGTTTGTGTTTCATGTGTAATTATATAGCTGAGTTTAAAAATTTGTTTAGAAGTAGATTTGTAAATTTAAAGTTCTACCACTGGTCAGTGGTTTTGTACAATTATAGAATAAAAAGCTGTAATCAATAATAGTACACTGTGTTTGAATTTTACTTGTAAAACTTTAAGTACAATATCTTGATAATGCAGTAATGGATTATCAAGAAATGTAATGAAGGAATGGAAGGAAGGAATGTAATGAAAATTAAAAAAAAAAAACCAGTCTGCTTCTGTTTAGCATGATCACTGAATTTGATAAAAGGAGGTCATTTTGGAAAGACTGAAACAGACTTATTTAAGAAACACAGCACCATGTTATTCTGATCTGTTTGGAGACTCTTGGTAGATAAATAGATTGAACACTATCTGAATATGCACAGCCCTTCCAGACATTAATTACTATCTTCTATCGCCTAGCCAGATTGTTTTGATTTTTGAAAAAGCTAAACAAGTCAGATTCAATTGATATTGGAGAGAACAATATCAGAAAACTCCAGGGTTATATAAGATAGATTTTGAAGTTAAAAACCAACAACACCCAGAAAGAAAGCAAGAAAAAACTAATTCCACCATATTGCCAAGAATCAATTCAAGAGAATGTTTACATTTTTTTAAAAAAATAGTCTAAATATGTATTATATATATGGTTGTATTAATGCTTATATTCTCTCTTGCAATAATTCTCATCTACAAGCAAAATATCCTTTTATATAGTGGACAGTGTTTCTATTCCAGAAGAATATAGTTTCTTAGGTAAAATAGGCAGTTCTGTTTTGACACTTACCTGTGTGTGTGCACATATAAACACAAGGGGGGAGATCTTATGATAATAGAATAGAATTCTTTATTGGCCAAGTGTGATTCAACACATGGGAAATTTGTCTTTGGTGTATATTATCTCTGTGCATAAAAAGAAAAGATACATTCATCAAGAATCATAGGGTACAACACTTAATGATAGGCATAGGGTACAAGTAAGCAATCAAATCATCCTAGGAAACAATCAGTATAAATTGGAAGAGTACAAGCAATAAAGTTGCAGTCATAAGTGTGAGGAGAAGAGTGATAGGAACGATGAGAAAATTAATAGTAATAATGCAGACTTAGTAAATAGTTTGACAGTATTGAGAGAATTATTTGTTCAGCAGAGTGTTGGTGTTTGAGAAAAAAAAATTGTGTCTAGTTCTGGTGTGCAGTCCTCTGTAGTGTTGTTTTGAGGGTAGAAGTTGAAATAATTTATGTCCAGGATGTGAGATGCCTATAAATATTTTCACAGCTCTCTTTTTGACTCATGCAGTATACAAATCCTCAATGAAAGGCAGGTGGATAGTAATTGTTTTTTCTGCAGTTCTAATTATCCTCTGAAGTCTGTGTCTGTCTTGTTGGACTGCAGAACCAAACCAGACAGTTATAGAGGTGCAGATGACAGACTCAATAATTTCTCTGTAGAACTGTATCAGCAGCTCCTTGGGCAGTTTGAGCTTTCTGGGTTGGTGCAGAGAGAACATTCTTTGTTGTGCTTTTTTGATGACTTGAAGTTAGGTGTCCATTTTAAGTCTTGAGATATGATAGAACCTAGAAATTTGAAGGTCTCTACTGTTGATACTGTGTTTCTAGTATTGTAAGAAGTAATAGTATGGGAGGGTTTCTCCTAAAGTCTACCACCATTTCTACAGTTTTGAGTGTTCAAATCCAGATTGTTCCAGTTGCATCATGAGGCTAGTTGTTCAACCTCCCGTTTGTATGTGGATTCATCATTGTCTGAAATGAGACCAATCACTGTTGTATCATCTGCAAACTTCAATAGTTTAACAGATGGATCGTTTGAGATGCAGTCATGGTATATAGGAAAAAGAGAAGTGGACAAAGCACACAGCCTTGGGGGGGGGCTGTGCTTATTCTACAGGTACCTGATGTCATAGCTTCACCTGCTGCTTCCTGTCTTATTAGGAAGCTTATGATCTTCTTACAAGCGTGTTCAGGTACTGCTAGCTGGTTTAGGTTTGTTAGAAGAATGTCTGGAATAATGTTACTGAATGCTGAACTAAAGTCTACAAAGAGGACCCTTGCGTAGATATTTGGAGATTCAAGATGTTGTAGGATGTAGTGCAGAGATATTAACATCTGTCAATCTATTTGCTCGGAATGCAAATTGCAGCAGGTCTAGCAGTGAATCCGTGATGGTTTTCAGGTGGGACAGCATTAGCCTTTCAAAGGTTTTCATAACAACAGATGTTAGAGTAACTGGTTTGTAGTCATTCAGTTCCTTGATGGAGGGCTTCTTTGGCACTGGGATGATAGTAGAATGTTTGAAGCAGGAAGGAACATAGCACATCTCCAGTGATTTATTGACTATTTGGGTGAAGATGGGGGCCAACTGGTCAGCACAGACTTTTAAGCAAGAAGGAGTTATCTTGTCTGGCCCTGGTACTTTTCCTGGCTTCTGTCTGTGTAATAGATCTTGCA
>BHFT01062912.1:0-36491 GCA_004320025.1 Laticauda laticaudata | reverse complement strand
GTGTTGGAGCACCCAGAACTTCTGGTGGCAAGCAGTTCCACTGGTTAATTGTTCTCACTGTCAGGAAGTTTCTCCTTACTTTTAGGTGGGCTTCTCTGTTCAGTTTCCATCCTTCTGGTGCTTTGGAAAATACATTGTTTGCCTTCTGGTGCTTTGGAAAATACATTGCCCCCCCTCTTCCTGGTAGCCCCCTAAAAGTTTGTTGCCTATCACCCTCTTGGGCAAAGCATGTGAGCCATTTCCTCCTTTCAGTGGTCCATGAAAGTACATTTATAGTATGTAGATAATAAAGTAAAAAAAAGTGAACAACATTTTTACAGAACTATAGAAATGTTGAGGCTGGGTGTGACAAGGAATGGCTGGGAGGGGAGGAACCAGGCGAGGCACCCTTTGACGTGAGTGACATTGAGTTGGCCACACATGACCACCAAGCCACGCAGCCAGTCATGTGACCACCAAGCCATGCCCACCCAGTCACATGACCACCCCAGTCACATGACCATCCCAGTCACATGACCCTAAGCTATGCCCACCAAACAAGCCATGCCCACAGAACTGGTAGTAAAAGATTTTGAATCCCACCATTGCTGCAAGTGTACATTAATGCTGAGGGAGGGAAGATGCAATGAAGCAGCTATGTTGTGGTCAATGGTTCATTATTCTATTTCAGTATTAATTTTAGAAATTCTGTTTCAATCTTTACTTAGGGGGAGTACAAAGTAGTGCAAATTCAATCCATGGACTAGTGAGAGAACAGTTTAGAGAAATCTGATTGTTCTTGCAAAAACATGATAAGAGGCCCCCAATAAGAAACCGCTTTGTCATCTTGAGTGCATTCTGAATTCAGTGTTAATTCATGTAGATCAGGGGTCTTCAAATTTGACAGCTGTCAGACTTGTGGACTTCAACTCCCAGAATTCCTCCTCCAGTCATGTTAGTTCAGGAATTCTGGGAGCTGAACTCCACAAGTCTTAAACTTGCCAAGTTTGAAGACCCTTGATGTAGATAACCCTTTGCTCATAATGTAAACAGCATATCTACGGATGCACATGTCAGCAGGTATCCTTAGAACACATGATTTCCAAAGTACCTCAATATACAGTATTTTCACCAGGTATTCATGATGCCTACATAATTCTGGAGTCAAAAGGAGAAAGTGATAAAATTTGAGTGTGTGTATATGTGTGTGTCTGCATGCATGTGTGTGTGTGTGCGCACGCGCGCATGCCCACATATGTATCACCTCCTTAAAAAAGTGACTTGGATTCACAAATTGGTAGAGCTATATTCCCAGGAAAAGGTGCATTTGATTTAAGGAAACACTGATAGGTGCTCAAATCAAATCACCTTTCCCATCAAATTCTGTACAACCTTAAGTTTAGGAGTGCTTTATTCTGGGAATAATGCAGTGAGATACTCAGCATAACATCAGAATGAAGAGTCATGAAATATTTTATTTTCTATGCCACTTTATGTTTCTGCTGAAAGGTAGACTAGGTTTTCTCTTGAACAGTTTATTTTTAACAGGTTTGGCAAGAATATGATAATGGAGACAGATGAGTTTGTCCTCCTTTGGAAGTATTACTTTAAATCCAGAATCCCTTTATCTTGAGTAAATATCAGTAAACCTAAATACATTAACATTATCTGTATTTTACATGGGTCCGTTACTGAGGAGTATCTGAAATGCCTATTTTTTTTTGGTGATGATTCATTGACAAAACAACATCGATGTAATGTTAAGCACCAAAGAAAAATCCCAGTTAAGCCATATTTTGATAGATGAGAGAGAGACAGAGAGACATACCGTAGACAGCCATCAAGTGAGTGTCAAATTTTAGTAAATGAATAGATGGGCCTTCTTTAGGATGATCTGTCCTGATCCTGATCCATAATGTCTTCCCATGATTCACTGCAGTGCATCCATCTTGCTGTTGTCCTTTTATTTCATTCCATTCATACAAGCATGCATGTACACACACAGTGATGTTTAAAACTTTCTCTTTTTCCTTTCTATTTATTCACCTTTTTTATTATTCCCTTCCTTCCCCTTCCTTTCGGAAGGAAAGGAAAGGAAGGGGAAGGAAAGGAAAGGAAAGGAAAGGAAAGGATACAAAGAAGTGGCATCTAGTTTTCTCAATAGCAATTACAAATATATTTATATTTTATCCTCTTTCTTTAAGGTTACAACATAATTTCCTTCTTTCCATTATCTAGCCTTCCTAATCATCAAACCCAAAAATCACAAGCTTATTTTTTTCTTTTTCAGCAAAAAGTCCATAAGAGGTATCCAATTGCTTTTCTTCCATTTTTCCCAACATAATAGATTTCTCAAGGGATCTGAGTTTTTGTACACTATGTCCAGAACATAATAATTTGAGTTTGGTCATTTGTGCCTAGAGTAAGAATTCTGTGTTGATTTGTTCAATGAATAATTTGTTTTCTTGGTCATCAATGGTGTTGCTATCCACCATATGATAGCCTCTGTTCTATATGTAAATGGTTGAATCCTAGACTACAGTTCTGATTGGTCCAGATAAGTAAGAAGTGGATTGGTTCACTAGGAACCAATCCAAAGAGCTGCTGAAAGGCGGCAATNATTCTGACTGTTTGTTGAATAAAGCCTTTTGTTGTTGGAACCCGGTCTACCTCGTGTGTTTTCCGAATAAAACAGCCTCTTTGGTTAAGGCATCAGGGTAGAAACCAGGCAGCAATGAATTCTAGTCCTACCTTAGGCTCAAAGCCAGTTGGGTAACCTGTGGCCAGTCACTCACTCTCTCTCAGCCCTAGGAAGGAGCAGACAAGGACAAACTATTTGTGAAAAACCGTGCCAAGAAAACTGGAAAATTGGACATGAGCATGGAGAAGAAAAGAAATTCCATCATATAAAAACATTAATGCTTGTTTCCCTTTATTCAAATCTCGTGAAGTTGGTAATATTCTGGGCAAAAGATCCATTTTTACATGGAAAATAATACAGACACCATACATATACTTCTTAATATCTTTGAATGCCCACAGTCATATTGATTTTCATGGTTGATAGAGAAGTCACGCTTGCCTTGTTATAAGTCCTTGTTGCTTTCTGTTAGAGAGGCAGTGATTGGAACTCTTGAATTCTTTGTTCAGTTCTTTGTTTGAATTTGTTTGTATCCAAAGATTTGGTTACTATTAAGATGGTTGTAATCTTACTTTCCTTATAAAATAATTAGCTGAAAGAAGCACGCCTACTCAAATCACTGCTCAAAAGCTATGACCATCTGCTAATCTGCTGCAATTTTCTCTACTTGGTCCCCACTTCCAGCTATGCCTGATTTTTTCAGAATGAAGTTCATTCTGGGATCTTGATGCAATATGTGTATGTACGTGTGGGTGTACCATTATTCTCGTATCTGGAAATCTGTCTTTCTGGGTACTCAGTAGTAAGAATGATGCTCTCCATGTTCTTCGAGCAATATCTTCATTTATTATGAAACCTCTAAGCAGTCCCAGATTAGATGTTTCCCCTTCAACCAGGCCAACTACAGCAAGATGTGATTTTGCTAACAGCTTCTTTTTTTTTTTTTTTGGTGTGCTGTTCAGAGTGAAGATCTGAATGATTAATTTTGATGGGTGTTGAAAAGAGCTCTTACATATTGCCAGATATGTTTTGTAATATAAATGCAATGGAGCGGCCTCATTTTTACTTCTACTGCAGTTAAATTAATTTTTTAAAATGATAACAACCTTCCTTTTTTCGCCCAAAGAGCCGTTTTTTAAAAAAATCATGACAGATAGTCATGTCACATCTTCCTGACATTTGNGTTAAATTAATTTTTTAAAATGATAACAACCTTCCTTTTTTCGCCCAAAGAGCCGTTTTTAAAAAAAATCATGACAGATAGTCATGTCACATCTTCCTGACATTTGGTGTGAATGAACTGGCTGAAAGGCAACGGGGAAAGCTCAACTTTATATCATATTCCTCCAGCTTATGTTTTGGTATGTTTTGTGTGGCTTCAAAAATGTTTTGTTTCCAATGGTGCGATTCAACCGATGTAACAACCAATTCAGTGAGCGCACACTTCGGCCAAACTGGTAGAATCCCACCCCTGGTTGTATACCATATAGAATATTTTTTAAAAAGTTCATGCTTAACAGCTTGACTATGTAACAGGTAACTGTAAACTGCAAGCACTGTCACTTTGGCTGAATTCAAAGCTGGCTTGATAGAATTTGCACTATTTATTTGATTTACACCCTGTCTTTTCCTTCACATTAGATATTGTAGTATCTAAACAGACTTCAGCTATAGTCCTGTATTTTAATGTATTATTTATCCTAATCTATGTAAATTATCTTCAAACCTATCTCCTTGGTGACAAAGACGCTAAATTATATGGGCGAAAGTACAAGTAAAGATAGACAGATCCATGACAAGTGTAAGAATGAACTATAGCCTGATATTGCGAGTGTCTAGTTAAGAAGTAAGGATCAGAGGTAGTATTCAGCAGGTTCTGATCAGTTCTGGAGAACTGATCAGTTCTGGAGAACTTCTGGGAGCAGAAATTTTGAGTAGTTCGGAGAACCAGCAAATACCACCTCTGACTGGAGATTTTACAGTATCCTTCCCCTGCCATGCCCACCAAGCCATGCCCATGGAACCAGTAGTAAAAACATTTGAATCCTACCACTGGTAAGGATGCATGACATTTTTATTTGAACTTTATTTATTTCTTTGATTTCTCTAACCACCCATTTCCACAAGTGACTCTGAGTGGCATACATCAGCATTTATTATTTTTATTTCAATTGGCTACAATCAGTTCTTTGAAATGAATCCAACTGATGAATTGATTTGAGCATCAAATCCTGAATGTTTTTGAAAAGTTACTTGAAGGACTCTTAGGTGTGTGATCACTTTTTATTTTACTGACAGTTTGAATCAAATAGATTCACACACCTATAGAAAAGTAATTATTCCTTTTATATTTTAGCTATTTAGTACTAGTTCTCAGCCATTTATTTTTATCCCAGAACCTTTAGAAGAGTCACAAAAAGAGAACCAATTGCATAGATATCATTCCCGATTATAGTAGGCAGAAATATTAACAAAGAAATACAATATTTGGAATTGTACGTTAGATATAGTAATGAATTAGGCTAATGCAACCAAGCATCTTATTTGAACATGCTTCTGATAGCATTTGTTGATCAGCAAATAAAGATACCCCAGTCCAGGGGTGGAATTCAACCGGTGTTACTAACGGTTTCGTGACTACGTTTTGCGCTTTCATTTGAGCTTGTCACCATGACAGGGACCAGGTTCAATTCCCTGCTTTACATATTCCTGTCAGGCCCAAAAGAACAATACCTTCCCCTAAACAAAGCCCATAACCCTTCCCTTGCTGAAAAAAAAATACAGCTCACCATTAACAAAGGCAGAAAGAAAATGGCTGAAGGTAGTCAAGAGACAACCCCAATGCAACTGAGTAAGGCAGGGCCTAATAAGAACATCCCAAAAAAGTAACTGGGCCATCTGGACCCAACTTCCTTCATGTTCCTCAACTGGTTAACAAGACCTGTTGGCTATTTCCAGCATTGCTGCCACCTTGAAAAAGTGCCATTTCCCTTAGCAATCAAAAAGTGCCTCTTACACAATCAAACCTATCCAGTTTTTCCTACAAGGCCCCAAGATCCTGACAAGGAAGCAGAGGCCTAGAATTTCCCTCTTTAGAGTTCAAAATTCATACAAAAGCTCTTACTTTTCTGTTGTTCTCTGTTCGTCTAGCCTTGTGGAATTGGAACCCAAGGACCATTGAAATAAATGATTGGCTATTTCTCTTCAGTGTTGGGCTCAGTTCCTCTGAATTTTCCACAACATTGTTATCTAGTTTATTTGATTTATGAGAAGCAGTCATTAAATTTCACCTTCGAGCCAAAAGCTCAGATTTTGTTTTTTCTATTCTGCCAGAAGAAGCTGGCTTATTCAGGCGGAGCAGGAGGAAGGCCTAGAACATATTTGACAGGGATTTGGGCTTTTCACACAAAAGGATGCCAAAGTCTTGACAATATCACACTTTGGGTTTTGCAGATAGAGTAGAGAAAAAAAAGGTGAATTTGTATAGTGGGACTGAAAATTCTGGAACATGTGAACTAATGAGGAATTTAGTTTCTATATAGTTACAGTTAATAGTTAATATGTACATAATCATAGGCATATAATCAATAAAAATTATCCAAATTGTTTTATACCTTTAGGAGTGAACATACATGGGACCATTTCAAGACTGCCTTGTTATTTGTACATGATTACCTAAAATTGAAATCTATTGATCTCTACTTAAATGCACTTTTTCAAGTATATACACTATAAGTCTGTGTTGGCGAACCTATGACATGTGTGCTGGAAGTGGCATGCAGAGCCACTTCTACTGGCACGTGAAAGCTCACCTGGAAGAGCCCCACTGCACATGTGAGTACGCCACTGCCTGACAGCTGATTGTTGGGTATCTGGCGTGCATGTGCGGGGGCAGGGGATTGCGTGGGAGACATGCATACATGCACAGATGAATGGCATGTGGGGGAATCGCACATGCATGTGAAGATATGTGCGGTGCACATGGGATCGCGCGTGCATGCACAGGGGGCGTGAGGGGGCAGCACGCATTGGCTTCTAGGTGCTGGCAGGTGAGTGCATGCATGTGAGTGCATGCATAATTATCAGCATGGGACCCAGAAAAGGTTAGCCACCACTGCTATAGGTCGTCCTCAACTTAGGACCACAATTGAGCCCCAAATTTATGTTGCCAAATGAGAAATTTGTTAAGTGAGTTTAGCCCCATTTATGACTTTTCTTGCCACATTTGTTAAGTGAATCTTTGTATTTGTTAAGTTAGTAACATGGTTGTTAATTGAATCTGGCTTCCTCATTGACTTTGCTTGTCAGAAGGTCACAAACAGGGATCACATGACTCCAGGGCACTGTAAAAATCATAAATGTGAGCCGGTTGTCAAGCATCCAAATGCAAATCTCATGACCATGGAGATGCTGCAATGGTTATATGTGTGAAAAATGGTCATAAGTCACTTTTTTCAGTGCCGTTGTAACTTTGAATGGTCACTAAGTGAGCTGTTGTAAGTCGAGGACTACCTGTAGTTTATATATTAAGATGAAATATAGAGACACTTCTATAAATGCAAGACATAATAATGTAATATTGTGACTGATTTTGTGGAATTATGCAGGATTTTTTTTTTTACTAGAGAAAAGAATGAAGGTACAAATACACCGACAAGAGGAATCACATTATTGTTGAAAAAGCTCAAACTCCTGGACAGAAAGGAAGCCTACTGCAGAAATGAAAGTCGGGGTGGGGGAAGCAAAGGAAATGAAGGATGGAAGAACAAATGAACCTGAGAGTGATGGGTATTTGCTGACAGGATTATCTGTGATTTTCTTATTTCTGAGTTCGTTATCCACCGTAAACAATACTTTTGTTTTTAAGGTCATTATTTTGTCAGTTGTAAGGATTCCCAAGCAAGGTGAAGTCTGAAAAATAAAAGGCCAATTTTCTGAATGCCAAAAGCAAAATTAGGATTGTGTGAGTATTTGCCATGTTTAATGGGTAGATTACAATCATGATGACACAAAAGGATTGAAAAGGTTTTACCTTTGGCTTGAAGTTCAAACATGGTGAATACCAAACTATTATTGAGTGATATTATAGCACACAGTCATCTCTATCACTATTGAGCAATTGGGTTTTATCCATATTTTTTCTTATTTTTGCCCAAGGAAAAGTGATTGAAAAATCCACAAAAATGTTATTGCCACCATACGTATGGTTCCAAATCTAATGAAGCGTTGCTGGCAGAGGAGTGTTACTGCTAACACTCCTTGTTGGATTCATTTATATGTCCAGTTGGTTGGGAATGGAGTGGAATCTACTACTTTTACAATTTCACATGGCCATTTCATTTAAAAGTCAAGACTTCCTCCAGCTGAGTTGGACTCTTGATCATTCATGGACTCAAGAGTTTGATAGTAGTAATATAGAAGTAGTCAGTTGTGCCAATTCCAAGACATTTTTTCATTTTTTTTTTCAGACTAGCCTGCAGTCTGGGATTTTCTGGTTGGCTCCTATCTAAGTGATTTTTCCAAATCAAGCAAAGTTGAATAGGTGAACATAACAGATTCTAACAAATTAACTGAGTTGGAAAGGACCTTGTAAGTCATTTAGTCCAAGCCCTGGCCCAATTAGGAGACCCTACACTATTTCTGACAAATGGCAGTCCAATCTCTTCTTGAAAACCTCCAGTAATGAAGCTCCCACAACTTCGGAAACTAAGCTGTTCCATTGGTTTGAGTGTTCTCACTGTCAGAAAATTTATTTCTAGCTTGAATCTCTCTTTGATCAATTTCCATCCATTATTCCATGTCTGGCCTTAGGGTGCCTTGGAAATAGTTTTGACCCCATCTTCTCTTTGGCAGCCCCTCAAATATTGGAACACTTCTATCATATCTCCCCTGGTCCTTCTCTTCACTAGATTAGCCAGGAACATTAGTTATGTTCCTATAACCATTCTTCATATGTTTTAGCCTCCTGTCCCCTAATCATCTTGATTATTCTTCTCTGAACATTTTGTAGAGTCTCAACCTCTTTTGTTGTGATGCCATCTCTCTTTTTCTCTCTCTCTCACACATACACACACATGTACAGAGGCACACAGGGATCATTGAGCATGAACTAAGAAAAACAGCCAAGAAACTTGTTGGTTCACAGCTGATTATTTTACAAATTCCATTTGAAATAATTTTCTACCAATTCATCTATCTGCCATAGTAATCATGTAGAGAAGTATACATTTAGCAGCAAAGGCATAGTCTGGGGAAGGAATTTCTCATTTTAAAGTATATTCAGATGAAAAGGCAAAAAAGCTTTTTCATTTCATTTTTTTAAATAAAGGAAAGAAGTGCTGTATCCACCATATAATGTCAACGTTCTGCAGAGTTTTTCATGCCATGTCATGAATTCACACGTTTTAATACAGCCACTCTACTCGCTGCCTTCCACTTATGCTGGACTTTCAATTCCCAGAGTTCCTTTGGGATTTCCTGTCCAGGAATTCTAAAAATCAACACACTGAAGCTCATCAGGCTGGGAAACCTCAGGAGCTAAAAAATGGATGGAATTGGAAATGTCTGTTTCCATCTGAATATCTCTTCTTCGTTCATAAATTCCATTCTGTTTCTATATCCATCAGTGATGAAAAAGCATGGAAATCTGTGTTATTTTTATATCCTTTTATACATACATACATACATACATACAAACATACATACATACATACATACATACATACATACATACATACATATATATNGCTCATTGTAGTTCTGTTAAAGTTGTAGCTCATTGTAGTTCTGTTAAAGTTGTAGTGACGTGGGATAATACCCGAAGGAAGCTAAACAGCACACATGTAAGTACCCGCGAAAGCTTGAAAAAACATATATATATATATATACATACACATACACACACACACACACACACACACACATATTTCTTTATCATTGACATGATCTGCCTTGTTACAATAACTCTTCCATTCTTTTAATGTTTTAATTTCTCTATATAGTTTATAATTAAATGCATGTCTTCTGTCATTTCCTGTATTTTAATCTGGGGAGGAGGGGGGCTTCCTACAGTTGCAATTGGAGATCTCATAATCCCAGGTTGCTGCAACCATTGTAAATACATGCCAGTTGCCAAGCACCCAAATTTTGATCATGTGACCCTGAGTATGCTGTTATGGTTGCAAGTTCAATGACTACTTGTAAGTTAAGAATCACCTGTATAGTTTCTGGGAATGTGTTCGGTAAACCCATCAGTTCCTATCTGAGAGCCCCCACTCCATGTGAATTGTAACATGCTAGAATTCAAGTCAATTTACTGGCTCTCATCTATGTAGCATTGCATCCAGACATGCAAATATGTACACAGTCTCTTCTTCACTGACATGTCATGGAAAGGTAAAGATGAATGCCATCGATAGACTGATGATATTTTGTTTTAAATGCATAGAAACTAACCCAAAAGACTTTATGTGGGGGTTAAATAGCAATGGAGAAAAACAGGGTGCAGAAATACAGGCACCTAGTGCTACTTTCTGAAATTTTTGAATGGGAGTAGAACCATTGAATTATGTGTAAAATCGTAATAACTCAGTGTCCCTGGTTCTGCATTCATGGAGGCGATTGTCAAAGATATTAAAAGTCTTTCTTTGCACAATTTGCTAGATGAGAAAGATAATTCTATTATTTAAATGTTGTAAAATTCTGCTACATTGGGTACAAACTTCCCCCTCAAATGGTCAACAATGATTAGTGATTGTAATTCTGGGGAGTTATTTGGTTATGTTACAGTCCATATGCACAATAAGTCATTTTGTCATTCATAGCCATTAGGGCTATTAGACTGAACAAAATTATCCCTTTGCATTTGTATTTGTGCTGATTTATTTCCAATTGTTTAGCCTTTTAGTTTATACTGCTATTGCTTTTTATGCAATAACATTAATACCGCACTATAGAGTATACACAGCTTTTATAATTAGTGACTTTATGTTGATCTGTCAGCTATTTTTCCATAAATTTTGTAGATTAAAATTTGTATCAGACATTTTGATACTTCACTGTATTAAACTGTGGTTTTCATAACCTTCATTTTACTATTCTAATGATATCATGTTTTTATTTTTGTGTTAATAATTACAACTTTTAGTTATTTATCACTGTTTATAGCCAAAACTGTTGATAGTGGGTTGGTTACAAATAATCAACATCTAATGTTATTTTCTATTGGTCAATGCTTAAACTAAAGATTGGCTAACTCAAGAAGTACAATTAGCAGAATCACACTTCTTAGTAATTCATTTAGATGTCCACAGTGATTCCAGGGCTAAATCTAGAAAATGATGAAGATAATATCATTTTAAGAGCCAATTTGGTATAGTGCAAGGGTGTTAAACTCAACTTCATTGAGGGCTGCATCAGGGTTGCGTTTGACCTCAGGGGGCATGGCAGAGGTGGTATTCAGCAGGTTCTGACCAGTTCTAAAGAACCGGTAGCGGAAATTTTGAGTAGTTCGGAGAACTGGTGGTAACCTTCCCCCAGGAGTGGGGTGGGAATGGAGATTTTACAGTATCATTCCCCTGCCACACTCACCAAGCCACACCCACCAATCCATGTCATGTCCACCAAGCCATGCCCACAGAACCAGGAGTAAATTTTTTTGAATCCCACAACTGGGGCATGGCCAGTCAACATCACTTGTGTTGGGGGCACCTGTGGTGGCCAGAGTGCTCTGCCGGCAAAAAACAGGCTCTTAAGTTCCATTTTCATCTGCAACAGTCTCCTGCAACTCTCTGCCGGTGAAAACAGAGCTCAGGAAGGCTTCCCACAGCCCTCTCAAGCTCTGTTTTCACTGGCAGAGGCATCACGGGCCAGTCCTTTGCTGTTTCCAGGGCAGCCCCATGGGCCAAATCTAAGCACCCTGTGAGCCAGATCTGGCCCATGGGCCTTGAGTTTGCCACTCCTGGTATAGTGGTTAAGACAAAAGGCTAGATTCTGGGAGACTGTGCATTCTAGTCTGCCTTAGACACAAAGCCAACTGGGTGACCTTGGGCCAGTAAACTTTCTCACTCTTAAAAGCAAGTAAACCGCTTCCAAAAATCTTGCAAATAAATCTGCAACTTTCATGTGGCCTCCAGAAGTCAATATCATTTTGAAGGCATGCATTCACAACATCATTTTATCACACAACCAGGAAATTGTGGCCTACAGTTAAGTTCCACGAAAGCTCAAGCTCTATGTTGTCTTTGCCTTCCCTCCTTCCTCAATTTTAATTGTATCTCCTGGGATCCCAGTAGAGAATGTCTGAAATCAAAGACCCAACTCAACCACTTCCCTTATTCAAAAAGAATATTCTTTTTTTTTCTTTGTATGACCCTTTTGGAACAACTCTACTATTCAGAGACACCCAGTTCTACTTTCCAAAATGAGTACAATTATGCAAGATGAACAAGGATCTTGACTTCATCTTCAGATTTAATTTAAAAAAAAATCTCACTGAATAGGAGCAAATGATGCATTGCACCACTAAGTAGACAACATCAAAAGCAGCACTCAAGTCAGAATGACAGTGGATCATTTTGTCCTCATAGTATCTTGTAACATTATCCTTGAGAGCTCCAGCATCTGTTTTGGGGTAGGTGGCAGTAAGTCTATCATCATTCCCAGAAGTTTTGCAAAAGTTGCAATGGAAATTTGTGATAATTGACCTGATATACCATTTATAATGATGGAAGTCAGGTACCAATTTGGGTCCACAGAAGATGATAAGGAGCAGGAAGGGGTATAGATGAATAAGGGCAAATAGTGTGATTGGTAAGGGAAAGATGTACTTGCAGGCAAGCTATTTAACAGCAAATTCTTCCAGAAAAGAGAGGATCTGCTAAGTAGAAGTATTTGGAAGTTTGCACAGGCTATAAAAGGTAGGTGGAATCCCAGGCTTGTCAGAAAACCTCTGACTTAGGTCATTCATCTGCTGCATGGAGGGTGTTTTTCAAACACATTGCTGTTTAAGGCTAGGTCCCACTGGCTGACAGATGTAAAACGTGTGCAAAAAGGACACAGCAGAAGAGCAAAATTTCGGGGGTGGCTCCACCCGTTGTTAGCCGCTCCCAAAAGTGGAGAAAATTTGCATAAACACAACGGAAAAGAACGGAAAGGAACAGACGGGGGTAGTATGTAGCGGGGATGTTAAGCGGGTCTTCATAGGAAGCGTAGTGGATGGAAGCGGATGACACATCCGAAGGGCTTCCGGGGGAGAATTGCGAAGTGGACGCATAGGGCGGATGCATAGCGGATGACACGGATGCATCACGAACGCCTATAGGAAGCAAAGCGGATGCCGCGCAGATGTATATCGGATGCAAAATGTTCACTGCGCATGCGGGGAGTATGAATTGCATCAGCTGCATGGATATAAAAGGATGCAGCTCGCACGCAGTCAGCATTCAGAGGAAAGACGTGCTGCCACAGACATCTTCGAAAAACACCATGGTTCGTCAGTCAGGGAAGAGAGAAAGGCCTATGCCTACCTCCTGCATGCCCTGGCAAGAAGGACAGAACCACCATGCCACCCCCTGGCACTGACTCTGAAGCTGCTGGTGCTGCTTCGGTGCGCTGCGTGGTGCTGCTGGTTGCTTCTCCTGCTGCTGCTGCTGCTGCTTCTGTTCTGGTTCTTGTGCTTTTTTTTTTTTTATCTTCTGCTGTGCTGGTGCTGCTGTGTTCCTCTGCTTGCTGCTGGTTGCTGGTGCTGCGTGCTGCTGCTCTCTTCTGTGGTAGGTGACGCACCCCAAGGCCCTCAATAGCCTGCTGGTGAAGCCCTGCTGAAGGCCCTGCTGCTCGAAAGGCCCTGCCAGAGGGAGGATAGAGGCAAGAAGGAGAAAGAGAGAGGAAACAGAACACCATTTCGCTGAGGGGACATGAGGAGGAGGTGCTGGAATGGCTGAGGGAGAATGAGTACCTCTGAGAACGGGCCACAGACTGCTATCGCGGACACCAAGAAGAACAGGCAGCTTGGAGAGAATAGGCAGAGAGCGCCTGGGGTACATCTGCAGAAGTACTCCCTAGGATGATTGAAGCACATGGCTCCTGAAGTACCATGTAGGTATCTTATTGGCAAGTACCACCTCAAAAAATCTGGCCAGCCGCGGTCAAGCTGACGGACAGAGAGGACTTATGTCATGGCAACAAGTGCAGCTTCCTGGAGGGTGAGATCCGCCACAAGGAGCAGCCCCTCTGACACCCTCCTCCCTCAGACTACCCATCAGATCAGCCAGTTCCTCTTCCAGCCAGGAGACAGCAGCCCTGTCCAGGCAGGGTGCCTGGAGGGGGCCCCACGCAGGACTCCCCCGACAGTTGCACTGCCCCTACGGAGGGACTTGGAGGATCCCCTGTCAAAAGAAATGGAGAAAGAAGCGGCAGCCAACCAAGAGCACCACCGCCACCCACCACCCACCCCCAGCTCCACAGGGATCGCAGGCAGAGAGGCAGACTGGAGGCCAGAGCCACACTGTTCCTGTTGGATATCAGGAACACACTAATCAAGACCAGGCACAGAACTTCTCTCTCAGCTGGTCCAACCAGGCTAACAATACATCCTCAGAGATCAGAAGCCCTTCATCACCTACGGTGAGGCCAGACCCTCATTGGACCTGCCCGAGCTCCAATACCAGGTGAATGAAGCAAAAGATCACAGCACTTCTGCACCAACCCTCAAGGCCCAGCTGAACTCTGTCTCGACGCCAGTCCAAGGTCTGCTCCTCCACCCCAAGGCGACTGTCACAAGCCTTATCCACGGCTTTCAACAGCCCCTCACCGTACAAAGGCTATGAACTATCCAGGCCATCCCACATGCAGAAACAGCCCTTAATCAGTCCAGGCCCGCGGTTCATCGTTACGCCACAAGATCCAGGTCCTCACCAGCTGCAGGACCAGGGGAAGACAAAGGGGGGCCCCACTACACTCCTCCTTCCTCCACCCCACAGCCAAGCCCCTCAATGGACAATCTGTCATCAGTCCTGTGTCCTGACATCCCAGGTACTTGATGAAGGGCCTCTCAACCTCATGGGACTGAATTAGCTCTCTGAGAGCTTCCTGAATACACATCCCCATTGTACTCTCAGGGCCAAGCACCCCAATGGTGCCTCAGACCAGCACTCAAGGCAACAGCCACCTCCACAGTCCTGCTCCGCTTAACAGCTGAGACCATGGACATGCCTCAGAGTGACTGAGAATAGTGCCAGAGACTGAGTTGTTACCTGAGTTCACTTTATTTTTGCCTTAAGACACTTTACTTTGGTTCTTTTTGCTTTTTTAATAAAGTCATACAGTTTACTTAAAACAGTATAATTATGGGTTATATTTGCTCTAACAGACCTTGTTTCATTTTTTCTTCAACTTCATAAATTGTTGGTGAAAACACTTTAAAAAATGCATGCTTTGTGGACCACGTAAGAATACCTGTGCTGCTTGTAGGATAGGTAACGATAGCTGTGGTATAGATAAACCTCCAGTGCAAAGCATAAGTGGGACTGTATGGTCACACCTCCCAGCTGCCACACATATGGGCCTTTTTATCAATAACAATTTATTCATTGATCAACATATGTTCAAATAAACAAAGCTCTTTATTAATGCCTCTATTCATTGTAGGGCCACTCAATATACATGGCACAATCTCATCAGTGTTATGAAGACAGGCTCAAAGGAAGCATCCATTAACCATCTATCAATCCTGTCTTCTGGCCACTCCACTGCTTCCAGCTGGGGAGTATGCACCAGTTGTCTCAGTGATTGTGCGTGCTTCTTCCCTTCATGTGAAGCTCTGTTGGGCCTTGTACATCCACAGTGTTTATCAGGTTTCGTCCTATGCCTCCATTCAACCAGGGGCTCCATGTCCGCCATTCCTTGTTGATGGTCCACAAGCCTGTTCTGCAACACTGAGGTAAGCGCTGTGCACATTGAGGATCCTGTGCAGGATGACAGTAAGCTTCCACGATGCTCCTCACAGTCTCTGGGTGATGCTGCATCGGTGGTGAGAAGTATCTTGGAACCTGTCTTGGCCAGGATGCCCAAGGCGTTCTCCACCCCCCGTCCTGCCCTGGACAGCCCTGTAGTTTTGAAATCCTCTCTTCACGGGTGAGGTATCTTGAACTGTACAGCCTTAATGAGTAGGTTCTGAGAGAGAAGCACATCATCATCCCACGATGCAGGTAGGGGCACATCTTGTGCTGTGTCATTGGGTAGGTGGGTCTGGATCTGGAAAACCCATGATGAAGGTTGCGTTCCAGCCCCACTCCTTGGGTCACTGCATTGTATACCTGGCTATCTGAAGCTGACCCGTAGTCTGAAGCATTGATGTACTCATGAACTTATAGTCAGCTTCACATGGCAAAAGAGGATGATACTGAAGAAGCCCTTGTCGAGTTGCTAATAATTGCGACCCTGAGTTGGCTTGGAGCGTTTGGCAGGCCACGTGCTTCCCACGTGCTTCAACGGTGTGGGGAAAGTTCCACCTTCTGATACCACTCTTCTGCAAGTTTCCTCCAGCCTTCTTCAGTGTTGGGACAATGGAGGACTCCTCCACGTATTCTTCGATGGTGGCCTGCAACCACTTCTCTGACCACTTTGCTGATGGTGTTGTTGTGGCACCCTCCACGCATACTGCATGTTTCTGGATGTGGTTTCCAGAGGCCAGGTGCCGCAGAGTCAGTGCACCTTCAGTCCAGGTACCAGGTTGGGACGGAAGTTGGTGCTTGGCTTGGTCAACCTGGGTCTCAGACACTCTAAATTTCGTCAAACATGGCTGCCATCTCTCAGAAGTGCTGGAATGCACAAGGGTCTTCATTCCTCAGCTCCACCATCAGCTTGTCATACAATCCCAAACATCCAATTCTTCTTCCCGGATCCATCCTCGGACCACACACGCTCTTGAATATCTCCTTCTTCTCCTTGTGTAGAAAAGGTGAAACAGTCTGAAAAGGGCTTGGTTATGGGTGTTGAATGATCGCAGCTACATCAGAGGACTGTGTTATTACCCATGGTGTAGAGAACAATGGATGATGTGGAAGAGCAAGGACAAGGGTGAAGAGGTCTTGACACACGGCTGACTGGACTCATTACTGTGATCCAGGTGCATTTCCTCCCGCCTTTTTATAGGAAATATCAGTGTCCGTCGTAGGTGTCCTTTCCACATACCTAGGCAATACTTCAGACATTGCTAAATATCCGAGGATACATCCAGTATACAAACGTTTTGTCTGTTTTAATGCTTTATTATATGAAATTGCATCCGCTTACATCCTTTCTATTTCCGTGCTTACTAACGCTGTGCTGGACATTTCCGTGTACCTTCCTTTCCGTCCTTCTTTCCATTTTCAGCTGGAAGGCAGATGTTGAATTGTGAGGATGGCCAGAGGATGCCGAGAGAAGATACAGCGGATGTTTAACAGATTATAATGGACATAGAATGTTTGTTGCCTGTATAATGTCACGGATGTACATTGTACGCGGCGGGAAAGTTCATCCGTTCAAAAAGTTTTGTTTGCAGCTCAAAACTTCTTGCATGGATGAAATCTCAGTGGACAGATGGCTCGACGGATAAAACGTATGAAACACGTATGGAATGAGTTACACAACGGATGCATTGCGTTTTCCAATGGATGGCAAGCTTTTTTGTCCGTTTTACATCCTCTTTGCATCCGTAAATGCAGTGGGACAGGGGCTTTAGCCAGATTTAGGGGAGATACATAAGAATGAGATATTGAGTAGAAATTGATTATTGAAACTGTTTAAATAAATGTCTTTGATTTATTCCTTAAAATCAGATATTTAAGAAAATATAGCCACATACTTACTGTTTTATATAATCCCCTTTGACTTTGCCCTCTCCACCCAGTTAAAATAAAGCTGGAAGCCACTTTGGTTGGACTCCAGAAATTCTGAAACAAGTGGATGGGTCAGCTTCTGTGAAGCTTGTTAAAAGAGAGAAGGAAAGAGAGGAGCTGCAATCCAGGGGTGAGATGCTACCAGTTCTGTCCACTTCTGTAGAACCGGTTGCTCTGAAAAGCAGCAAACAGAGATCATACATAGAACTGATTCTACGTCTGCTACTGTTTTGGCCCACCCGCCTGCCCGGGTTCTTACCTGGCCTTTATTTCCTGCTTTTTCAACTGTAGCTACTTTGCGCTATACAGCTGAGGTTGAAAAAGCAGGAAAAAATGGCTTTTCCAACAGCTGCGCAACCACATGCAACACTGCTCAGCTGTCAAGGCAGCTCAGCAGGTTGTAAATTGCACTTGCGTGACTCGCACATGTGCACACAGTGTGGAGCGACAGAACTGGTAGTTATACCAGTCAGATCCCATCCCTGCTATTATCCCATTCTGGCTGACAGAAGATCCATCATTTATTGTCAAGGCCCCAACATAGCCATTACATAGCTAGGCAAGCCAGAACCCAACCCTAAGCCCCAGTGAATTAAGCTCTTGTGGAGCCTTAAGGAGAAATTATGCAATCAAACCACCAATGTCATTTTTCTCTCCTGAGAGTTATGTGGCCTCTGGAGATGTAGGGGGTAGCATGGTCTAGCCATTACTATTTTCAAATAAATAATAATAAAATAAATAAAATAATATGATAGTAAAATAATACAATACAATACATAAAATAAAACTTACAATTTAATACCATTGAAAGATGTGGAGATAACATGAAAGACTCATTAAAACAGCATCATTGAACTGCAAACCAGGGCTTACAAAACCTTTTTATAAACTCAAACTGCTCCAAATTTTATTGCAGAAAATCCACCTTTAAGCAACAGAGCCTGGAACTCACTACCTGATTCTGTTGTTATATCCTCAAACCCTCAAAATTTTAACCTTAAACTGTCTACCGAGGACCTCACTCCATTCCTAAGAGATCTGTAAGAGGATGTGCATAAGTGCACCAGTGTGCCTACCATCCCTGTCCTACTGTTCCCATTTATTCGTATTCATTTATTATGTATATACTTATGCCTGTTTGTACTTATATGTTCATATGCTATGTTCATACTTACAGCTGTTTTCTCATACATGCTTGACAAACTAAACTAAATAAATAAAATAACAATGGCTGAGGCCTCCAAAAGTACAAAACCAGAATTTTGTATTTCCCTCGACACCCAAAGTAGCAAAAAAGACTAAGAGGAAGAAGAAGAAGAAGAGAGGAGGAGGAGGAGGAGGAATGAAGCCCAGATATGTGTAGCCCTCTCTCCTCCCCAAAAGACATCCTACTTCTCTGCACATTGCTTGGGAGCTGGGATAATATAATTCAGGAGCAGCACATGCTGTCAAGCACAGAAGTAAATGGACACATAATAGAACTCTCTAAGAATACATACATATATAACACCATGAATTCTGGAGATCATTTTATAGGTTTCTTAACACTTCTGTATGGCCTTCAGGAACAGCCTTACCTATTGCAATAGAGAAGTGTGGGTGGAAGAGCTTATAAAGTTTGACTGGTGGTGCATTACGGTCTCTTCTCATAGCAGAACTAAAGCCCCCAACGCACAAATATTTATCAGATGTTGAAAAATGTGTCAACATCTATCACAGATTTCCACAACAGCTAGTTTGATCTTATATCTTTGTCTGAATCCAGTAGTTAGCTTATTGCTTGGTAAAGGTATAACAAGTAGCTGAAAAAGTCATTAAATTGTCAACATACTTTTAGAAAGTGGATCTTATGTGTTTATAGTGAAAGGAAATTGTTATCCATTGGCGTTTGGAAGCATTTGAATGCAATAAAAAAAACCACCTATGCACTTGCTTTAAACTATTATCTAGCATTACATGGCTCAAAAAACTTTAACTTCTCTCTTTGTTCCTCCCTCCCCTCCTTTCCTTCTCTTCTTCCTCTACCTTTACCTGGCTTGGAAAAAAAAATGAGTAAGGCCATTTACATTCTGCTAGGAAGAAAAACACTTCTGTACTGAGACTTGTCTGCCAAATTTCATCTCAAAGGTGATTTTAATGGGCAGCTTACATCTCCCCCTCCCTTCCTGCTGAATATGTGCTTGTAATGGAAAATCTGACAGCAGCACCTTCTTTAGAGCAACCAAAATAGCACCTATATGATGACAAAAGAAATGATGATAAACAGAATACATTAGAAAATAGACTCTGACAAATATGTAGCCTCTGCATTTGTCAGAAGCCTCACAGAAGAAACTGGAAAAAAAAAAACCCAACTTTTCAGCTTTTGAGCAAAATGAAACCCAACGTTCTCCTTGAAAAAAATACATAAATGCACCAAAGAGTATTAAGAAACATTTTGTTTTGTAAATACCCTGCCATATTTTCTATAGAAACGATCATTTTGAAACAGCATCTCAGACAATTAAAATAACATTTGTAAAAATGCTTGCATCCCTTTTGTGGGGGAAAGAAAGACCAGCAAATGTGCTATAGCTAGCTTTATTGTCACATTGGGATGTCTAATTATTTTAAGTTAATGCTGATTTATCATGATTTAGGTAACAGCATGCATAAGAGAATTTTCCTTCCCCACTATTAGGACGATGGGTTCATTGCAGACCTCTTTTGCTCTTTTAATATGTCTCTACTGAAAACTACAAGCTTGGTACAATTAGTTGGGGTTTACTCTTTCAGTCACAATAGCATGCAATCTGAATTTTCAGCAACTGTGTTATTTTTTGACACAGCCAATCAAATACTTACTCAACTGCTTACAGGAAATTTATCAGATTTATCAGATATATAGACCACCCACAATTGGTCAATTTATCAGATTTATCAGATATATAGACCACCCCCAATTGGTCATAAATCCTTTCTTTGCCATTACATACGTGAAGTAATATGATATTTATATCTTGAACCAGGGTTCAAATGCAATTATCATTTGATTTTGGTAAGCATCCCAAAACAAGGTATTGGAATATTTCAAATGCATATATAATGCAGTTTTTAGGATTAATTCTGATCCAGCCCAAGTATTGGAGCAAAACAAAAATGTTTCAATATTAAATGAAAATCTGCCCATTTTAGCTACTGTAATTTCTCAAGGTACAGATTGAAGTTTTATAAAATGTCATCTATGTTACAGAAAAGCAATACATTTCTCCAAGAAGCAAGCAGCAAAAAGCAAAATTTATTTTTCCCACTGTTGCTATTTTTTAACCAAGTCACAGATTCATAATTATGTTAAACATACTTTCATGTGAACATTGATCGTAATGTTGAATTTAAAGTAATATATGCAAAGATTAATATGTTCTTAATTACCTTCCTGGGACTCTGATAAAAAATGACTTTCATATATGTGGGAAAATGAATATGGCTAAGGTATCACATTCTGCTGATATTTCATTTCTCTTAATCATTCCAAAAAAAACAGAATGTATTTATTTGTAACCCAATTCCTGCATATGATATTTGGGTTCATTGAACTAAGTTCCCAGACTTTAATTGGTTTTAAGAAACAAATGAACTTGTCTTGAATCAGATGTTTGATATGCACATCCACACACATATGTCCATGCACTACCTTTCCTATTTTTATATCTAATGAAACTTGCTTTTGTGTTTATATATCTGAAAAATCTTTTTTTCAGCTTGATATGTTTTTTACATAAAGACTAAAACAAGAATTATTCTAGTCATAATATGATAAACATCCTTTTGAATCTGCTCTTTCTTTTCTTCTATGACTACTATATTATTTGTAACAGAGGTAGTATTCAGCAGGTTCTGACCAGTTCTGGAGAACCTGTAGCGGAAATTTTGAGTAGTTCAGAGAACCGGTAAATATCACCTCTGACTGGCCCTGTCCCCATCTATTCTCTGCCTCCCGAGTCCCAGCTGATTGTTTGGGTCTTCTTTTGTTGCCCTGCACAGGAGAACAGAGCTGGAAAGCAGGTTAGTGGGGTGGGGAGGGAATGGGATTTTGCAGTAACCTTCCCCTGCCATATCCACCAAGCTACATTATGCCCACCAAGCCATGCCCACAGAACTGATAGTAAAAAATTTTGAATCCCACCACTGATTGTAAACATTCAAAATTCATCAACAGGTTGAATAATTTGTCAAAATATCACTTTGAAGTAGGTCAGATCAGGAAACACAAGGACTTCTGGAGTTCTTGTAAGGTACAATAAAAGGATCTGGAAAGCCTAGAAGAATTTTTCTCTGCTCCCTCTTATACCAATCAATCAAAGTGGGGTTATGTTGAATTTTAACCTCTTTCATTCCAGGGATTGTTGACTTAATTCATTTTATAAGGATTTATTCATTCATTCTTTAAGATTATCTCTGCATTCATATACATCTTCTAAAATGTTAGCGTAATGACACCAGGATAGATCAGCAAAGTTTAGTTTTTTATTTATATCTCACCTTTATTATTGTTGATAAATAACGCAAGGAGGTAAATAGACACCATACTCCTTTCTCCTCCTATTTTCTCCACAACAACAACCTTGTGAGATAAGCTGTGTTGAGAGAGAGAGAGAGAGAGAGAGAGAGAGAGAGAGAGAGAGAGAGAGAGAGAGAGAGAGAGNAGAGAGAGAGAGAGAGAGAGAGAGAGAGAGAGAGAGAGAGATCCTAAGTCACCGAGCCAGCTTTCATGCCTAAATCAGGATTAGAACTCACAGACTCCTGGCTTCTAGCCTGGGGCCTTAACCCATTGGACCAAATTCCTTTTAATGTTAAGAATTCTGTCCTTCCATGTTCCTCTGTTCTCTGAGTTGTTTCTTTCATTCTTTTCTTCTCCCTAGGATTCAATAAAACTTGAAGTAGTCTCATAGACTCCTTGACTTTTCTCCCTTCTCCAAACTAGACCTATATGCCCATGTTGCCATATGAATATAATGCTGTTTGGGAGAACTAACAATCTCCCTAAACATCTTCAGCAGAGGTTAGTAACTTTGTAATGATAAAAGCCTCTGTTTATACTTGGGAGGAATCTTAGAACTGCAGTGAATAGAGTAATAAACCACAGAATTAGCCTAATTTTTAGTGATATCATAGACCAGGGGTATCAAACTCATGTCATTGTGGTGGCCTCACATGATGTTTTGGGACTTTTTCTCCCTTTGCTAAACCAGGCGGGATGCAACCAACACATGACGCATCCAGGCCACGGGCCATGTTTTACATCCCTCACATAGGCAAAAGCTTGGCAACTTACATGTCTCCAGTAATCACATAACCTTTTCAGTTTATTTTGCATCACATCCATCCACCTTAGTTACTGTTTGATGATCATCATGTCAAGGAAACAGTCCTCCTTCATTTGGCTTAGTTTTTTCAAGCATTTTATTATTGAAGAAACCATCTCCAAAAATTACCTTTTCACTTCTTCGGCATTTTGTTCACCTTCATCTAACCCTGCACCCCCAAAAACCAAATTATCTAAATCAGGGATCCACAAACTTGGCAACTTTAAGACTTATGGAATTCAAGTTGAAGTCCACAAGTCTTAAAGTTGCCAAGTTTGGAGACCTGTAATCAACATCCTTCACTTCTTTGCTAAGAAGACAAGCTGACATTTTTGTTTCTTAAAATTTAACATTATCCTGTTTTTCAGTTTCCAATTTCATTTTCATCATGGGCTCTTCTTTACTTTTAGCTAAGAAGATGATAGTGAGTTTGGTGATTTGCTTGCAGATGTTTCATTTTACACATGGATGATATTACCTAGTTGAGGGATGAAATGTTTGCAAACAAATTGCCAAGCTCAGAGAACTTCACAGTTCAACCCTCAGGAGCACATATTTGCTCTTATTGAACAAAGAGGTATCATCTGCATATTCAAAAACATTTGGAGCTCCATTTTTTTTTTATTTTAGCTATCATTGGCTCTAGTTGTGTCATTGTTATAATATCCCTTCTGTATCCTTCTAAATTAAATTCTTATGTAGCTTCTTGTTCACTATAACATTTCCTCAGGAAAGAAATAATTAGATATCATGGTACCCCCATTTATCCTTAATATATTCCATATTCTGGCATGATCTATATATAGTTAAGTGTTTGCTATACTCAATTACGGAAAGGTAAATCTCTTTCTTGTATTGTATATTACTGTCCTCATTAACTTTCTTAAATTAGCTATCTGAACTCATGTTCCTCTGCATTTTCTAAAACCTGCTTGTTCATTTGGCATTTCTATCTCCCTGTATTTTTTCATCCTTTTTTATTTTGAGACCTTAAACAAAACTTTGTTTGCATTATAAATTAATACAATGGTTTAGCAACTATCACAGTCTTACCCAGTTCTTCATTTTCGAGACTGATATATGGATCAACCATTTCCAATTTCTAGATAATAAAATCTTCTGTATTTATTCAAATAGAACTCCTTTTGTAGCGTAAGATAATTCAAGGGCTGATTCTTTGCTGAGTGGTACTTTTCTTTCTGACATTACCAAAACTCTATTACTGTTATTAGTGTTATATAAAGAGCAGGGAAAAATAATAAGGAAAATGAATTAAATAAGTCCAGGGAATAAGGGAAAAGTAAAAGAAATCTCTTTTCCACCGATACCATTCCCTATGGATAGTCCTTAGCATATGACCACAACAAAGCCCAAAATTTCCATTGCTAAGTAAAACAGTTTTTAAGTGAATTTTGCCACATTTTATGACTTTTCTTGCCACAATTGTTAAATTAGTAACACTGTTATTAAGTGAATCTGGCTCCCTCATTGGCTTTGCTTGTCAGAAGGGCACAAAAAGTGATCACATGGCCCCAGGACACTGCCACTGTCATAAATATGAGCCAGATACAAAGTGTTCAAATTTTGATCACATGACCAACAGGATGCTGCAACAGTTGTGTGACATGTGGTCATAAGTCACTTTTTCAGTGTTGTTGTATATTAGGAATGTAAGTCACCTAACAGCTATTTAGGTTGAAAATATATAAACCAGGATAGACATTTTAAAACTGTATCTTTAAGAGAATCCTAAAAGTGTAATTGGGTGTGGTTTCTCAAACAGCATAAGAATGGAGCCAGAAACCTGGGTTGTTTTAGTCTTAGTCTCAGAAGAATCTCAGTGAGTCTGTTTTCCTTCTGTTGGAGAGTTTTGCCATTCTCTCCTAATTGCTGCTATTTTTGGATTTGAGGTAAGGCCCTGTCACACTGCCCAACGGATTGCAAATGTTTGTAAAAGGGACACAACGACGCGCAAGAATGTTCCATCCATTGTTATCTGCTTCCAAAAGGGGCAAAAATTTTCATAACCGGTGCGGATAAACTACGGAAGGAAGGAGCGGGGAGGATGCAAGGCAGATGGAAAGCGGATGCGGAATGGAAGGCAGCAGAGTCGGAACGCGGATGGGAGTGGATGGTGCATCCGCTAGGCTCGGGGGAGCCTCAGCAAAGCAGATGCGGAATGGATACAAGCGATGCAGAAAGCGGCATGCACAGCGGATGAGCGGATTGCAAAGCGGCACCTAGTGGAATGCACAGCGGAAGCTGAAATTGGATAACCGAGCGTTAATTGCGCCATGCGGGGGAGATTTATTGCAGTAAGCCACACGGATATAAACGGGAAGCACCTCGCAAGTGGCCACATTCGGAGGAAAGACCTGCTGCCGAGTACATCGAGTCGCTTGCCTGCCTGCCTGCATGCCTGCCTGCAAGCTTGCTGCCAGCCTTTCCCTGCCAGCCTGCCTCCAAGCTCCTGGCCAGCCTCCCTGCCAGCCTTGGCTCTCTGCCTGCCTGCAGCCTTGCTGCCAGCCTGACTTCCACGTTCCCTGCCAGCAGTCTGCCTGCCGCTTGGTCTGCTGCCTGCCTGCTTCCCTGCAGTGCTTCCTGCCAGGCTTCCTGCAGTCTTTCCTGCCAGGCTTGGTGCCAGGCTTCCTGCCAGGCTTGGTGCCAGCCTCCTGCCAGCCGTGGTGCCGTGCGGCCTCCCTGTGCCAGCCTCCCTGCCAGCCAGCAACCCACAACCATGGGGAAGAAAGCGCAAGCCTTCAGCAATCTGCCGCCATCCGCTGGCAAGAGAGACAGGCCATCCCTCTCCGCCTCTGTCCCTGGCTTCTGCTTCTCTGGGGCTTCTGCTGCTCGAGCTCACTCTTCTGGGTGCTGGAGCTTCTGCTGAAGCTGATCCTGGTGGTGGTGCTTCTGCTGCGACTCTGCAGAAGCTGCTCCTGGGCGGTGGTGCTTCTGCTGCTGTGTATTCTGGCTGAAGCCTGCTGCTGGTCCTGCTGGTCTGCTTGTGCTCCTGAGCTTGCTCGTCCTGCTCATGCCTGGCTCGTGCCTTCCTGGTCTTGCCTATCCTGGCTTGTGCTTCTGGTCTTGCTCATGCTGCTGGCTTGCTGGCTCGTGCCTCCTGGTCTTGCTGGCACTGTCGGTTGCTCACTCTGCTAACTCGCTGATCCTGGTTCTGCTGGTGCTGCTGCTGCTGCTGCTGCTGCTGCTGCTGATCCTGCTGCTGCTGCTGCAGATGATGAATGAATGATGATCCTCTGCTGCTGGCAGATGATGATGATGATGATTATGACCTGCTGGTGATGATGATGATGATAATGATGAATCCGGCTGCTGCTGCTGCTGCTGCTGGTGTTGGAGAAGCAGCCCCTACCAAACTGGGAAAGCGCCCTCTGATGAGGCCATCTGGTCCTGCCAAAGGGAGGAAGAGTGTATGCGACAATCGAGAGAGGAGGCATTAATTTTATTGGAGAAACGATGATGAGGTGCCTGGAGTGGCTGAGCAGAGAATGACTATCTGTGGCAGAAGGGACAAACCGGCTGTACAGGGACACCAAAAGGAACAGGCTACTTGGAGAGAGAAGGCGGAGAGTCTGGGCTACACATCGGATGTGCTTCTCGGCTGATGGCAAGCACATGCACACCTGGTACGGGAAGCTGCACTGACGAAATCTGGCCAGGCCAACGGTTAAGCTGACAGACAGAGAGACCTACGTCATGGCGGTCCAGTTCCTGGAGGGTGAGATCCGCCCACTGAGGAGCACAGGACGCCCTCTGTCTGCCCTCTCTCCAGCAGCCTTGCTGAGTGCAGTCCTGCCTCCGTCGAGAGTCAGTCCCTGTCTCCAGGCAGATTATCTCGTGGAGCGTGCCAGCGGGTGGAGAACCACCGACAGGTGTTGTGTAACAGTGGTGGAGCACGTGGAGGACTCCCTGGTGTGGTGGAGAAAAGGAGAAATCGCGTCCACCACACCCGTAGCCGCATCACCCCCGCCCAGCTCCACCTCCACAGAAAGGCAGAGAGCCAGCCAGCAGGAGGGCAGAGCCCACACTGTCCTGCTGGAGATCAGGCGACACCCTCCGGACAGCATAGATCTCTCGTCAGCTGGTCCATCAGCAACCTTCCAGTCTTTCTGGTGAGGCTCTATTTTATCTTCGCTATTTGTCATTCGCTTACTACTCACATGAACGTTAGTCTGGTATCTATTTGCCTACTTAATCCAAATCATACCTCAGAGTAACTATGGAGGAACACCAGTACCAGGTGGTGAAGGACCGGATCACCGAGCTGCTTCCACATACCCTACCAGATCCATGAGGAATCTGCTCCCACCCAAGATCCAAAGCGCCTGCTACAACTCGACCACTACAGCTGAATGTCCCGCTTCCCATTCCAAGGCTTTCCCACAGCCCCGTTCACCTACCATGGACTACGGCTACTTAGGATGGTCGCAGCAACACACCGGCAAGCAAGCCTTTCCAGTCCAGGCACAGAGATCATCGGCCACACCTTGCCACGCAGTTTCCACTGATGACCACATCGATGCCATTCCCATCGCTAATGATGCCACCGATATAGTGGGGGTATATGTGAGGCTAGTGGTAGATGGGGGATGGCCACCGATCGCAGTCCTCACCTCCAGCCCTTGCAGACGCTAGACGCAGCCCCAATACACTACTACCTTCCTCCCACCCTACAAGCCAAGCCCGGCCCTTAGATACATCTGTCAAATCAGGTACTGGGGCTGACACCTCCATGGGCATGGTTAGGAAGGACCTCCTCACATCTAACGGGGTCTTCGAGCCAGATGTCCAAGGCTTTCTCAAACACCGGTCACCTGTGCCCCTTTTGGGGCCAGGCACCCCAGTTGGTGCTTTCAGACCAGCACTGTTGCAAGCAAGCAACCCACCTCGCACAGCACTGGACCCTTCAACCCTGAGACTCGGGACCACACCGTTCCGAGTGACAGAGGAGTGCCAAGACTGGCTGGCTGGCTAACCTGTGGATTTATTATTTGGACACTTGACTGGGTCATTTGTTTTATCAGCTTTCTCTTGTTCAATAAAGTCCTATCTTTTGATTCACACACGTTGCTTCATTTCTTTTTTTTCAATAACGTCTTGGTGGGAACTTTTTTAGAAGATGGTTTAAGGCCCTTTGCATGCTTGTGGATGGGGTTAAGAATTAGCATGGGGTAGGGCAGGGATAACTGTGTGAATGAGCAGGGATACCTTTAGGATGGGTAACTAGCTTGTGGGATAGCATAACCTCCAGTGAAAGCATAGTGGACTGGTATGGTCCACTCTCCAGGTGCCACACCTATGGCCTTTTTATTATCAATACAATGTAATAATCATCCAGCACATGAACAACAACACAACTCTTTATTAAATGCCCACAGATCATGGTAGGTGCCACCCCAAATACATGGCCCAATCTCATTCAGTGTGATGAGACAGGCGGAAGGAAGGATCCATTAATCATCTATCATGCCTGTCTTGCCACTCACCACTCAGCTGGGGATTGCACCAAGTGTTCAGGAGGTTGCCGCTGCTCTTCCCTTCACTGTGAGTTCTGTTGGGGCCTTCACATCCTCGTGTCTATCAGGTTTCGCCCTGCTCCATTCCCCAGGCTCCATGTCCCCAATTGCCATTGTTGGAGGTCCCACCGAGCCTGTTCTGGCAAGACTGGGTAGTGGTGTTGCATGTGAGATGTGCAGGATGCAGCAAGCTTCCACGATCCTCCTCACGTCTCGTGGGGAGCTGCAATGGTGTTGAGAAGTACATGGAACGTGTTGGCCAGGATGCAAAGGCTTCTCCACCACCGCTTGCCCTGGACAGCGCTGTAGTTGAAATCCTCCTCTTCAACAGGTGCGTGTCTGGAAAGTGTATGGGTTCACAAGGTAGGTTCTGAGGGAGAAGTGTCATCCCCATGATGAAGTAGGGCACATCTTGGCGTGTCGTTGGGCAGGGGATCTGGATCTGGGAAGCCCATGATGAGGTGCGTTCCATCGCCTCCTTGAGGTCACTGGCATTGTATATCCTGGGCATCTGAAGATGAGCCCGTGCCTGAAGCATCGATTACATGAACCTGTAGTCCAGCATCAGACCATGGTGAAAGGATGCTCTGAAGAAGCCCTTTGTACTTGAAATAAAGTGGACCCCAGCGATTGGCTGGCACTTTGCAGCCACGTGCTTCCCATCTATGGCTCCAGCGGTGTGGGGGATAGTTTCAGCTTCTGATACCGACTGGCTCGCAACTTCTTCCAGCTTGTTCAGTGGTGGTGCACTGGAGGAGCTCCTGCCAGGTATTCTTTCGATGATGGCCTGCACCACTTCTCTGACCACAATGCGATCGGTGTTGTGTGGCAACCCTCCAGCCGTACGCATGCCCCCTGTAAGGTGGTCCTGGGCCAGTGGCGCAGAGGTGAGTGGGCCACCTTGACCCAGGTCCAGGCTGGGCCGGAAGTTGTGTTTGCCTTGTCAACCTGGTGGTCAGCCGCTGCACAACTTCGTCAAACATGGTGGAGGCCATCTTTCCAAATGAAGTTCTGGAATGCCGAGTGTCCTTTGTTTCCTGAGCTCCACACCATCGAGCTCTTTGTAGCATCCGTAACTCTGCTCTTCTCCCAATCCATCTTCAGACTCAGACGCTTCTTGGCCGCCTCTTTTTCTTCCGTAGTAGAGTTCACAGAGCCTGTAGATGGCTTCGCACTGTTGCAGAAGGATGGTGGCTGCCAAAAGGACTGTGTTACGATCCACGTTCACATGACTGGATGCTGTGAGAGAGGAAGAGTCAGATGAAGGCTGCAGAGGTCTGCACAGCTGGCTGCTGGTCTGAAAGTGAGAGGCAGATGAGTTGCTCCCCTACTTTATAGGCAGTGTAGGTGTCCCTTTGCATCCTCTATGGCATCTCTAGTGCCATCCTCTAGGCATCCCAGACATCCTTAATATCTTAGATAGGGTCCACCTCTGTGAATGTTTTTTCCGTTTTAAATGCTTTGTTTTCCGCTAGGCATCCTTCTGCATCCGTTCTGCATCCGTTCCGCTTCTCCCTGCGTCCGAGCGATGCGAGTTGCACAGATGAGGAATGGATGCCTAGCGGATATAGCGGATGCATAACGGATGCATAACGGATGTCCCCGTATGCCTCGCGGATGCAGAACGGACGAATTGGATACATTTTCCGCAGAAAAGTTTTGAAGCAGCTCAAAACTTTCTGAGTGGATGAAATGTCAATAGACGGATGCTGGACGGATAGAGAGGAAAGCAAAATGGCGCAGTGAAATACAGAACGGATACATCCGGCGTAACCAACGAATGGCAAGCTGTTTTGTCCGTTTTACATCCTCTTGCATCCGTTGGTGCAGTGTGACAGGGGCTTAAGTCTGATACTGAACTGTTTATGATACTGGACTTTGTTATTGGATTATCCCTGGACTGAAAACTGACTGACTTACCTGTGAATGACTTTGGACTTAATTTTGGACTTTGCTTAAATGTTCCTGGAAGTAAAACCTACATTTATTGTACAGTTGTATCTGTGTGCTGTGTGTGTATTATTCAAACACTACTCTCAAATACGTCTCCCTATATGCACTCATTCTCCTAATGGGGAATTACCTCAACATTGTAACTTTGAATATTCACTAAGTGAATGGTTGTAAGTCAAGGACTGTACTCATATATTTTTTGTTCTACCAAACTATCCTTGATTCAGTCATATACATATGCTAGCTTGTTCATGCTCTTGCTCTCTCTCTCTGTCTGTCTCTCTTTCTCTCTCTTGCCTGGCTGCCTGTCTCTTGACTGTCTCTCTCTCTCTGTCTCTGTCTCTCTGTCTTTGTCACTTTCTCTGTCTCTGTCTCTCTCTCTCTCATACCTCACTTCTCAGTGGAGTCCATTCCTGAATATATTCTGTCTCTACAAAAGGTAGAGTTCAACTTAGTATTTTCCCCTCCCTTCCCTAAACATTCCCTGCATGTTAAATCTTTGGCATTTCAGTATTAGCTGCAAAGTTTCCTATAGTTTCTCTGACTTTCATTTAAAAATACCTCATTTTCATGTTCTTCTTATATTCTTCCAGTTGTGGATATTCCTCACTGAAATACCTTTCCTTGACTTTTCTTGCACAGGGTTGGAAAAGTGTGCTCAATAGTCATGCATCTTTCTTCTTGCCCATTGCTTTGAACTTTTGTGATTCCTCGACTATCCTGCTTGCTTCTTTCTGAAAGCCACTTGGATCTTTTCATCTTTGAAATTTGGGGTCTTTTTTCACTTCAGTTTTAACAATCTCTCTTATCTCTTCCCATAGCACCTCAAGTTAATTTTGCATAAATTAGGCAAAGTAAAGCTGTTCTTTCCTTTGATCTTGTATTCTAACTGCATATTCTCCAGGGCATACCTTGCTGGCACACCTTTTCTCTTTAATCTTCCAAGTTTAACCCATATATTTGATACAAGTAATTTAGGGTCTGTTCTGCAGCTTGCACCTGAAAACTGCTTTGGCTGACTGGATCACATTTCTCCACCCTTGATTTCCTATTACTGATTCTATTTGATTCCAGTGTTATTCACCCGATATTCGTGTGATGTCTGCATGTATATTGTTGGAAGCAGATCTTGGCAACAAACAAAGAATTCTCTTTGCAAAACTCCATGAACTCATTTCTTGAATTATTTATTCACCCAGTCAAAATCTTCTCCATGATTCCAGATTTTCCACCAACTTTTCACTTGATCTTAGATTGACTTCTTCCTTTCTTGATATTGCATTTATCACATGATATTGCTGATATCCATCTATCCATCATCTATCATCTTTCTATCATCTATCCATCATCTATCATCCATTGATCATCTATCTATCTATCTATCTATCCATCCATCCATCCATCCATCCATCCATCCATCCATCCATCCATCCATCTATCTATCTATCTATCTATCTATCTATCTATCTATCTATCTATCTATCATCTGTCTATATATATATCATCTATCTACCTACCTAGCTGTCATCTATCATCTGTCTATTGCTTTTATTATTTTTATAAATAACTCAAGGCAGCAAACATATTCAACTCACCTTCCTCCTCCTATTTTCCCCACAACAACAACCCTGTGAGGTGGGTTGGGCAAAGAGAGAGCGACTGGCCCAAGTCTCCCAACTGGCTTTTGTGGCTAAGGTAGGATCTAAATTCATGGTCTCCCAGATTTTAAACTTATGGTCTCCCAGGTTCTAGCCTGCATGCCTTAACCAAAATTGGTTTTCTATGTCTGTGCATCTGACGTTCCTTGTTCCAGCTCCACTTGTTCCTGCAATATGAAGAACTCCTCTTTTAATATTGACACCAGGAGCCTTCTTTTTGGTTTTAATTTGTCAGTTCTCTGAAATGCAGATCTACTGTTGGACCTAGCAACTAAAGGAGTCTTGTTATCCAACTTAAGGGTCCCCAGATCTGGTATTCAAACTCACCTATGTAAACTCAGGACAACTGATTGCTTGAGGTCACCAGTTAATGAACTTAATTTGCTATTTACATACACGTGACTGAAGAACTAGTAAGTTAAGGAAGATTATTATTGTTCTTGCTTGATTCATGAACACACACACACACACACGTATGTGTATGTACATGTATATTGTGTGTGTTTATGTGTGTATGTGTGCAGTATGCTGCTTTTTGCTTTCAAGTCTATATGATCTGTAAGACTCTTCTTGTAAAAAAAAAAAGACTATGATTTTATTGAGCTTGTTTTATTTATAAACCAATTAGCAATTGCCAAGTTCTTAATTTACCAGATTCAGTCTTAATCTATTGATACAGAAAATTTTCCAAAAGTTGCAAGTTTGAAAGATATGTGTTTTTATTAAGTAGACCTAATTTAATTGATGCATGGGAGGCAGATGCTTTCTCTGCATTAATATTTTGTGTGCATCATGCCAGTCTGAGCTTACTTAAAATCTAAATTTTCCAGAAATGTTTGATTTATGTTATCTCTAGTTCTCATCTTTTAATGATCTTGCAACAATTTGCATTAAATTGATATTTTCCAAGTTGCATTAAGAATGTTGAATGTCTTATGTCTAAATAAAATATCTTAACTTGCACTAATTCCAGAGATTTGTGTGACTTGTACATTTTGTTATCTTGGCAACACTGCTGAGATGAATTCTCCCTATCTTACTCCATTGTTTTTGTTTCATTTCCCAGTTTAGTCTATAGCCCTAAAATCTTGATTATTTCAAATCTAAATAATAAGCAAACCCATCTCTGACTTTTGTAAAGAAAAGGTTAGGTGGGCTAGCTGTTGCCACTAGTTGTGACATTATTTATAATTGGAACAAAACAAAATGAGTAATTCTTTGCTTTTTGATTCTTTTTTTTCTTTTGCTATAATATACTATGATGTAAAATAGAATTTAAGACCACGGAAAAATGGAGGATTCCATTATCTTCTTTTTACAAACCAATAGTTTACAAATCCTAATAGTTAAGATACATAAACCTTAAGACAAGCTGGTGCTTAAACTTCCATAAAAGAAACATCTTAAGATCCCATAATGTATCTACAGTATGATTGCTTAAAGTGGCTTTTTTATGGTGAAACTTTTAAGCATTTAAATAAGGATGCAGAGGAAAAAGAAATAAAAATTCATCAACATTTAAACATATTTTTAAATTTGATCATTAAAATGTAATCTCCATTTTTTTTCCAGGAATCATTGATAGTACAAAAAAGGTTAAAATAAACTGATATTATTTGGTCTTGTATCAGAATCTACTGCATGAAGGAGAATGGCATTGCTAGTGGAGCTTGCTTAAGAATTGCAAAATAATTTTTAACACCTGAAAATACATATTTTCATATAAAGCACCATTTTCTAGCTCTACAGATTTATCTTATGGCAGCCACCTCTGATATATTTCTTTTGTCACCTTCCCCATTTGAGATGGATTCATCTTAAAAACCATTGGCATAAATTGTTGTGGAAGGAGATTGATTAGTTTAAAAGGTTTTTCCTTTTAGCAGACCACATAGTCATTATATGTCACCACTGAACATTTCCAGCATTTAATCACTTCTTTAAAAAATTGTTTATTTCAGCACATTCTCTTAAAATTGCTACATTATGCATTCAATATCTATTATATGCATTTTATTTCTGGATTCTGGAGGGTGTATATGATTGGAAAGGTATTGTCTATTGTTGGTTATAATATTTTGCAACCAAAGTTATTTCCTTAATAGGTCCAATTACCTCTCTGTAATGAAACCTGCCTCTAATCTATATGTTAGATCAACTTCCTCTGATAAGGTAATCTTTATTGTCATTTTTTCTTCCAGAGATGTACAGACTGAAGTTCCTAAAGTTCAGAAGAGCATATTTGTAATTCAGGACTGAATTGTGGTGTCCTTGGTGCTCTCTGAGGCTGGTGGCTTTCTTTTAGACTTTTCATGATCAAACTAGGTAATATTATCAGAAGCTCTGTGACTCAGAAAAGTCTGGTTGGATTCAGAGAAGACTGCCTTAAGACAGCACATTCATGGCTTTCTAATCTGATGTATGTTCATATATGGTTTCCTAATCTGGTGGATGTTCACATATGTTTTCCTGAGGAAGAGAAGGAATAAAAACTTATGTTTATTCTTTACCTTTGAATTCAGTGCTCGTATTTGTTAAGAATATTAGCATAGGGAACCAGAACAGAGTAGCTGATGAAGCACCAAGGTGTCCCGATGACATGCCAGGTCATAGAATGATGAAGTAGTCATTTGTAATACACTAACACACACATACTATATACACACCTCTGTTCTCCACACATCATTATAAATACCTTTGGAGTATAAGATTTGGTTTGTTCTTTTAAGATAGAGGGACATATCTTCAATAAAGCACAAAAGCATGTTGTGAAAATGCATCTGGAACCTTTGTGTGGCCCAGGCAAAGGTAACTGTGGGGTGGTAAATAAGACGGTGATTGTGATTGCACAATTGAAGTCCCCCTCCCCTCTTTGTATCTGTGCTGTCATTATTCACATATAAAAAGGCATAGGACTTCTGTTACATATTTGCAATCACCATCTTCACCACATGAATTCTCTTGTGGATGCTATGGGCCTCAGATGCATTCTTGCAAATAAAAAGGATGTTGAAAACTGATACTTTTCTTTGATTCAGTTCAGCTTCGTATTTTTTCTTTTTTTTAAAAAAAATCTAAGAATACATTCAAGTCAGTGAGACAAGGAGGCTCCTGGACACCAAGGGAATTGTACACAGCAATCCACTGGACATAATGTTACCTCTTCCTCACTTGATAATTAAGGAATAAAATAGCTAGATATATCTCTGAATTATTTTATGTTTTTTCTGCTGTTATATTCCTAAATAGTTCAGTGAAATTATTACTTATTTACTAAGTGCATGATGAGAACATGATAGAAAAGAAGTAAAGCCCCTGTCACACTGCACTAACAGTTGGAAAGAGGATGTAAAACGGAGAAAAACACTTGCCATCCGTTGGTTAACGCGATGTTTCCGTTCTGTACTCACTGCCACTGCCTCCGTTTTGCTTCCTCTCTATCCATCCAGCATCCGTCTATTGATGTTTCATCCCGGCTCAGAGGGTTTTGAGCTGCTCAAAACTTTTGAGCAGAAAATGTATCCAATGCGTCCATTCTGGTCCGCTAGGCATACGGGGGACATCCATTCTGCATCCATTACGCATCGCTATAATCCGCTAGCATCGCTGTGCATCCGCACAAAACTCAATCTGCTCCAGCGGTAAACGGACACAGGGAGGAAGCAGAACGGACGCGGAACGGATGCGGAATGGACGCCACCATTAGTAGCACGGACGGAGAAAGGATGAAAGCAGATGCAGTATTGCAAAGAAAGCATTTAAAATGAAAAAACATTCGCAGAGGGGACCTATCTCGGATATTAAGGATGTATAGAGGATGCCTAGAGGATGCAAAGGGACACATAGGGAAAAACCTATATTGCCTATAAAAAGGGGGAGCAACTCACCTGGATCTCACTTTCAGACCAGCAGCCCTACTGTGCAGACCTCTGCAGCCTTCTATTGCCTCTTCCTCTTCCACAGCATCCAGTCATCTCACCATGGATCGTAACAAACTCCTTTTGGAAGCCACCATCCTTCTGCAAACAGTGAGAAGCATCTACAGGCTCTGTGAACTCTACTATGGGAAGAAAAGAGGCGGCCAAGAAGCATCTGGGTCCGAAGATGGATCAGGAGAGAGAGAGTACAGACTGTACAACAAGCTGATGGTGGGAGCTCAGGAACGAAGACACTCATGCATTCCAGAACTTTCATGAAGAGTGCCTCCAGCCATGTTTGATGAAGTTGTGCAGCGGCTGACACCCAGGTTGACCAAGCAGAGGACCAACTTCCAGCCCAGCCTGGCCTGGCTCAAGGTGGCAACTGACTCTGCACCACCTGGCCTCAGGACCACCTACAGGAGCATGCAGTACGGCTGGAGGGTGCACACACAACACCTCAGAGCATGTGTCAAAAGGAAGTGGTGGCAGGCCATCATCGAAGGAATACCTGAGGACTCCTCCAGTGCCCCTCCACTGAAGAAGGCTGAAGAAAGTTGCAAGACAAGTGGTATCAGAATTGGA
>BHFT01062902.1:0-19596 GCA_004320025.1 Laticauda laticaudata | reverse complement strand
GAGATAAAATCCCTTTCAATAAAGGATTCCTTTTGAAACACCTGGTCTTCAGAAGTTCATTCTTTTCGATTGAAGGGGAAAAGTCCAGTGCTTACAGCTTAATAACAAGGTCAGCCAATGAGGGCTGAAATTTAAAGAGAGAATCTGAGCATGGTTTATCTCTGTTCTGTGCTTTAAGGTGAAAGAGAAACTAACTTGCTTGCTTGTCTGTTGAACTAAAGGGAAACTGATGTCTGTTTCTGAGCTGAAGTTGAGTTGCTGTTTGCTCTGAACCTGTAACATGTCTGCTTCTGTTTGCGTTTGCTCCATGTCAGAGGAATCTACAACTGATATTGTAAAATTTACTTTATGTGTTTATAAAGAAGTTAACTGAAGCCTCAGCCATCTGTATTTATTTTTCTGGCACTGAATTTACACTGCAATACTCTGAATATATTTGATGCATGCCAAGCTATAAATTTAAATATATGGCCAAAAGAAACCTGTGGAGGATTGGAATGGGAAAAGAAATATAAACATAATGATAAATATTTTTGTGTTCCTTTAGGGAGTTGTAGAAGTTCTATTTATAATCACTGTGATATATGGCAATGTGTACAATGGGGTACTTTTGAGATTGAGCAGTGGTCTGGCTGGAGGGAGTAAAGGAAAATGCCCGAGTGGAAATGGGAGTTACTCCTAGTGATTGTCAAGTGAGACATTGTAATTCCCTTAACTTTACTATTTTAGAACCTAGAATGTGGACAATGGGACATAAAAATGGAAGGTTTGGTATGGCTATTGATGGAGAAGGAGGAGATCCTGGAACAGTATTATTTGTAGAGAGAAGTATCCAACGATCTGCAAGTCAAACCATTCATTCCCTTTCTCACTCCTTCTATGAAAAAATGATAGAGGGAGATGAACTAATGGCAGAGATAGCAGATGCTAATAAAGTATTTTTATGGAACTGGCAGAAACTGTAGCGGGAACTTTGAATATAACAAATTGTTTCATTGTGGACGAACTCAAGTAGGAGGAAGGTGGCCTTGGAAAATTAATGAGGTAGATTTAAGCAATTCAAGTTGGAATTGGGATTTTAACTTTACAGAAACAAGGCTAGGGTCATGGATATTGGAAAATGAAGTAATGGGAAGAGTTATGTTTTGGGAGAATGGGTAAAGGTGAACATGGAGGTGAAATGATGTATCAGATAACAGATAATCAGAGTTGGAAAGGACCTTGTAGGTCATCTAGTCCAACTCCCCGCCCAAGAGGGAAGACCCTACACCATTTCTGACAAATGGCAGTCCAATACAGGCTGAATAGTCAAGACCTTGTTGTTGATCCAAACTCTGTCAAGAATCTTGGAGTACTCATCTCTAATGACCTAAGTGCTAGAGCCCACTGTAACTACATAGCCAAAAAAGGCGTTAAGAGTTTAACCTAATCTTACGTTAGCTTTCTCTTACATATTACACTAATAACTAAGCATACAAAAAACATTTGCTAGACCAATACTCGATTACAAGCTCATCAATCTGGAACCCACGTTACGTATCTGATATTAACACAGTGAGAAAGTCCAGAAATACTTTTCACAGAAGGTTCTCCACCCTCAAACTCCATTCAGAAATACTGCTTAAGCACCAGACTTTGAAAATTTCTAGACCTAGTAAAACCTAGAACTACACCGCCTTTGTCCAATCTTAGTATATTTAAAATCATACATTGCAAGGTCCTACCCTGTCAATGAATACTTTCACGCTTCAACCAGAACAAAAACACAAGAGAAAAACAATAATACAAACTCAAAGGTTAATCGCATCAAACTTGATTCAGTGAAATACGACTTCAGCAAACAGAGTAGCCAATGGTCTGGAATACTCTACCTGGACTCTTGATTTCTTTCCCAAACCCCAAAACTTTAACCTTAGACTGCTACTATTGACCTCCACCCCTTCCTAAATCTGTAGGGGGTGTGCATAAGCGCCACCAACATGCCTAACACATCCCTGTTCCATTGTTTCGTTTTATTTTATTTTTATTTTTCATATGTATCCATGTATTCATAACCTATGTTTTTACTGTATACCAAATTGTGTAAGCATATTGACAAAAATAATAAATAAATAAATAAATAATCTCTTCTAAAGTCTCAAGTGGATGAAGCTCCCACAACTTCCAAAGAGGCTGTTCCATTGGTGATTCTCCACTGTCAAAAAGATTTCTCCTTATTCCAGGTTAAACTCTCCTTAATGCAGTTTCCAGCATGTATCATTGTCTGCCTACAGGCCACTTTTAAGAAAAATAGCTTGACCCCTTCCTTCTCTGCAGTCCCCTCAAAATTGGAACACTATGTCAGTCTCCCCGTCCTTTTACTTCAAAAAGACTAGCCAAATGCCCAGTTCCCTGTACACAGTTCTTTCATATGTTTTAGTCTCCAGTGCTCACTAACATCCTGGTGCTCTTCTCGGACTTTTTCTAGAGCCCCTCAACATTCGTTTTCTATAATCTGTGCCGTGAACAAAATCTGGATGCAACTCTAGTGTGTCTTACTAAGCTTTATAGAGTGGTATTAGTATCTCACTTGAGTCGATTGTACCCTCTGTTAAGTAATTTAGACTGCATTAGCTTTTTTGGCGGCGCTGCACACTATGGCTCCATATTTACTGTATCCACTTAAACTCCAAATCCCTTCTCCACAGTTATGTTATGAGCCTGGTTTCACCCAATCTGTATGTGTACTTTGTTTTTCTCCGAAGTGTACGACTTACTTTTCTTCTACATTGAATTTAATTTGTTAATACGGCCCCAGTTTTCCAGTCTTCAAGATCCATCTGTATTTTGAGGCCTATCTTCTGTGTTTAGGCATCCTCCAGCTTCAGTACATCTGACAATTTGGTAAGGTTCCCTTCTATTCCCTCATCAAAAAAATCATGAATGAAAATATTGCAGTGTACTGCCTAGACAACCTTATGGCACTCCCACTGCTATTCCTCCATGTAGACTCACTATGTTCGAAGAAAAAAATAATGGAATTTTGGGTTTTGGGGGGCAGTGATCTGTTTTTGACAAACCCTGCTCGACTGCCAATTATTCCTAGATGTTTGGCAGATTCTGTTTCTTTTTATTATCTTTTCAGTATCTCCCCCATAGACTACTTAGGAGCTGAAAAAAGTGAATATGATCTCCTCGCACTTATGACGCCCTGCACTTATGATGGGGGTTCCTTTATATTACATTTATGACCTAATAAGTCACATGGTCATTAAGTGAATTCGGGCTTCCCTGTGGACTTTGTTGTTAGTCGCCAAAAGGGCGAACTGTTGTGACTCTGGACCACTGATCGAAACCCATCATGAGTAAATTCAGTGCCAAGCTTCCGAGCTTTCGGCATACCTGACCCATGGGATGGCTGTGACGTCTCATTAAGTGTGAAAAACAGTCATACAAGTCCCTTTTTCCAGTGCATTGAAGACAAAACATAAAAAAAAAAATAAAAAAAACTCTTGGTAAATGCGCTAAGTCAGTCACACAATTATTAAGTGAATCTGACTTCCCGAATCTCCATTTTAAGCAAGACAGCGCTTTCAGTGAGCCTTTCACCCACTTATGACCTTTTTCCACACTGTTAAGGATCATGTTTTCAGTCTTTCAGACAACAGTATAAGCGAAGCTGCTCTCCAGTGACTTGTTTCTCAACAGTTGCAAAAAGGGAGATCACATCACAAACCCCCAGGGGCCTGTGACTGGTCTAAATGAGAGTCCCAGTTGCTATCATCTTTGGCCATCAAATTGAAAAACAGTACAATAATCTTCAACTTACGATGGTATATATACATACCGTTCAAAGGCAAATGCCACTGTTGACAATTTTTCACATTTGACCATCTGCACCATTCCAATGTCATTGATTCACAGTTGATGCCACAGCACTATTTACATTAGACAGTTCATCCATCAGACCCGTTATTCTGTCATGCTTCAATGGAAAGAGAAAAGGAGAGGGGGAGACTGATAAAGAAACCTTCTGATGTAAACCTGATATATTTAATCCTTATATCGAATTGTATAAACCACACATGATACCAATGGAGAGATGAACCCAATGGCCGGAACCTATCACCTCTGAGACGAACAGCCAAAAGAAGCGCACCAAAAATTCCACCCCATGACATGTGTCCTGGGAAACTCTGACAAAACGATCGTTCTAAAAAAGGGCGAGGGGGGAACATTAGTATGCCTGCGCGGCAACTCTGAAAGAGATCATTCTAAAAAGGGTGGGGGGAAACTTAACATGTTGGATCTTTGTTTTACTTAAAATACACATCAGAATAAGGGTAGGAGTTTTTATAAAGTCCCTTAAGTCTATCTTTGCATGCCTGAGAACCTTAACATTGCTTTTGACCCCGCATAATGTCTTCATCTCAAAAAGATTCCTGTTTACATCTTTCAGAAGTTCATTCCAGTTGATTGAATGGAAAAGTTTCTGTAAGCCTGACATTGAAAGCAGGCATCTGCCAATAGCCGTCAGCAAGAGATTTTTTTCTAAAAAAAAGAACCTTTCCACTCTACCGAAGGTACCCTCCAAAAAAAAGAAAATGTCTAGTACACAAGCCAAGAGGAAGACCAAAATGTGGGGAAAATGTTGAGAGTTACACAGCCCAGATACGACTCAGTGCACACCATCGAAGATAGCGAAGCTTGCCTACAAAATCCCACAAAGGCCCATTGTCTATAGGCATAGCGAAAGAAGACAGCTGGATTGAAAAGAACTCTTAGCTGTAATTCTCAATATCTCTCTACCTGGTTCCATTCCCTCCTAATTCTAACAGTAATAGTAAAATCCGGTGGAACTCTAGGGAGGCCCTATCGGATCAGGAGCCACCGGCTGACACCAACTGAGACCGGTACATAAAATCGCCTCGTGAGAAGCCCTTGGAAACCTTGAATGAGGATGCACCAGGATGCCAACACAGAGACGCGGGACACAGAGAAAATGAGAGAACCCGAGCTGCACCCCAGATTTTATTGAGAATGATCGGGCAGCGACAAAGCTGAAAACAGCAGGCCATACCCACGTACCAAACCCCTAAACCAAGCCCCAAGAACAGGATAACCCCTGGCCAACCCAGACATACAACTGCAGAGAACGGTCCCACCCGGGAGTAAAATTCAATGAGGATCCCCAGAAACTGGATTTTTCCTCGTGCAAAGCCGCACCTACATGGAAGAATACGGGACAGAATTTTCCCACACCCAGGGATCCCAATATGAGTCACACCCCTGGCCCTTGAAGGCGGCAGCCAGCCAGGTGGATGGTGACGCTTCCCACAACATCAACCATCCAGAAATTAAGGAACCTTGAACTGCCTTCATGACGGCTCTACGCCACGCACTTTGAAGACCCTCTTGCCAATAAAAAAAAGCCCGAGACCCACATCAGAGTCGTAAAGCAAGGCTGTGCCCAGTAGCTGAATACACCGAGGAGATTTCGGACCTGGCTGGCTGAGTCGACTGCCAGAGAATCCTAGTCTGTTTGCGTTTCAAAGAGGTCTAAATGATTACCTATACATGCCTGCCGGGCCCGTGGCCCCAAACTTCTGGATGGAATGGACATGAGTCAGAGACAGAGATGACGTGATCGTAACCGGTAGCCGCTCAAGTGGCAAGTTTTGGAAAACACTCTCCACCTCAGGGAAACAGGAAGTTTTTCAAACCCCCCAAACCATCCTGACTCCAAGAAACGTATCCTGGTTGCTTGAAGTGTTGGAAAGAAGAGACACTGCGCGAGCAGAATGCCATTGAAAACCCCTGCCAGCAAAGTCCAGCGACACCCATCAGTGGGAAACCTGTGAACATTCAGCCCTTCGAGGAAAGGAGAACTGACCTGAAGAGGCTGAGTAAGCTGTGATTCCGAATCCCCCCAACCCAGAGAAGAATCGTCAATGCTCCAAGGAGACCCGTGAGCCAGGTCCAAAATGATTCTGGAAGATGAACCCATGTTAAACAAACCCAATGTTTGAAGCCCCAATCCACCCTAAGGACTGTTTATCCCAGCCGATGGAAGGGGGAGGAAGTTGCCCAGTGTGCGGTTTCAGGATGCACCTGATGCGCCTAATAAATCCACCTCCTTTTGCAGAGAAATGGGAACCAAAACTGAAAAGAATGAGAAAATTCCCATCGATGCTTTCTGCCATGTGTGACTCTTGTAACCTTATTAGCTCGGGGGGGGGTGGGAGCCAGCTAGGTTTACCACGGAACCATTGAAAATAAGACTACGGGAACTCATAGGAGATGCTTCACATCACGTGTAAGCCCCAGGAATGGAAGAGCCACTCAGTCCTAGGTCTCACATGCGGCGGAAATGGAATCCAACAATAAATGAGGACAGAACCGTAACAATTCCAGAGAGAGACGTAGATTTTGCGGCAAATAGCTGAGAGGAAAAGGATAAAGAAAGGAAAAAAAGAACAGAGAGACAGCCAGACCCATTTAAACATCCTCAATGAGTTCCAGGATCTGGCCCACAGTATTCAGCGAGGAAGGCTTGTGATGAACTCCCCACCTCCACTTGTGCCACAGCTGCGCTATCGAAAATCCTCACTAGGGCTAAAACTCCAAAAACCAACAAATGTACTGCACTGTCTCCCAAGAAACTAAAAGAACTCCAGAAGCATTTAACAAAAAAATTTAAAAAGGAGTTCATCGAACCACCCCGACCAAAAATAGCTGCCCCGTATTATTTCTCTGAAAAGAAAAGAGCACTCCGTTGCTTGGTGTTCTAATAAAAAGGTTAAAGACCCACAATTTTGCACAGAGTATATGATCCACTCCACCATATTCACAGAGGAAATGTAATCCACTCCAAGGACCTGTTAGCCCACCTCTCGAAAGGAAATATTTTTCAAACGTTTAGACCTATGAGAGGCTATATTACTGCATAAGATAAAGGAAGAGATGAGTTGAAGACAAGCTTTACACACCATTGGATTTGCTACTAATAAAGTGCTTCCCCTTTCCATCATGCAAAAGCGCCTGCCCATGTTTATGCAATGATCAATGAAAGCCCTTCATGAACTTTTTATGATTAAAGTTCTAAGTGAATTTTTGTGGATTATGTTAATCTACACGGAAATGGATGGAAGTAACTGAACATTCCAAGCTACTCTTGCCAGTCCTCACACATAAACTCTTTAGATGCTAAACTATATGCAAAACTCGTCTAAAAATGCAAATTTCCACCAAGAAAAAATGGCATGATACTTCTATACTTGGTATGAGAACTAAATCCCACGATGAAATAACATCTGGACCACAAGAAAGTAAAAGCAGTTCATGGACTGGGACTCAACCTTCTACACGCAAGCAACTGCAAAGCTTCCTTGGGTTTGCGAAAACTTTTATCGCCCAGTTCATTCAGCTTTTGCAACGATGTCTCTCACGACTCAGCTTTACCCCCAAACATAAGAATGATCTCTGGGGGCGGGACGGAAACCCAACCAGAGGCAAACCCATGCTGGACAATGGAATTGCCAAGGCGGCATCAAAAACCTCCGTCAAATGTCTATTCTCAGCAGACCAGTTCCTCTTAAGTACCCAGAATCCCGCAAAAACGTTTTGTCATCCAAGCAGATGCTGAGTGACATGGTTGCAGTTGGAGCAGTCCTCTCCAAAATGGAAGTGGACAATTACAACCATGTGCTCTATACATTCTAAAAAATTGATGGAAACCGAGCAAAGATGGGCCATATGGAAAAAGAGTATTGCTGTGATGAGTGGGCAACGCTCACATGGAGACATCCTGAAAAGAAACCAAATCCCCTTGAGGTATGGGACTGATCACAAAAAATCTGGAAGCCTTGAAGAATATCCACGGAAACTCTCCAAAAAACAAAGAAAGTGGGCTCAAGTATATTGAATGGTTTAATTCACTCTCAAATATTCCTGGGAGAAAGAATTCTTAGCAGATCCACGTCCAGAAACCCCAAAAAGATTGAGGTTAATCAAACCAATGGATCCAACCAAAACCCAATTAGCAGACAAAGTAAACCCACCTGGGCACAAGAGAAAGAAAATCATTACTGACTCAAGACCACGAATGACGTCAATATTTAAGGAGGCACTACTTAAGGATGACATGGCTCCAGCTTAACAAAAACATTTGTTTAATCAAAGATGGACTGACTGGTAGAAAACAAACTTCATATCCCTGCAAGCCAGAGAATGGACCTCATGAAACACTGCACGACTCCAAAATAGCGGGACATTTGGGTTTGTAAAAACCTTGCACCTCATCAAAAGACAATTTTGGTGTCGTCTCTCAAAAAGGACATTGAAAAACTATGTTGCGAAAGCTGCCCCACCTGTGTTGCTGAAAGAGAAAGAACAAGAAAATCTCCTGGAACTTTTACAGAAAGTTAGCGCAGACTTTCTGCACACTGGAAAGAGATTTCTCATGGACGTTTACAGTGGAGCTTACGAAAAGTGCTGGAAATTCTGTCATCTTGGGGTTGTAAGCTTTGATCCTTTTTCCAAACAGTTCTACTTTATTCCAAGCCGAAAAGATCCCAACTGCCAAAGCATTGGCAAAGATGGTTTCTAATACAACCTTTATGCCTTCTGGAGCTCCCCAGCGCCGATTATCTCAGATAGGGGTGTTTCAGTTCACATCCAAATTTTGGTGGGTGTTTTCTAAACCTATTAGGCTCCACCCAGGGTTGATCATCATCAAATCATCCCCAGACAAATGGGTTTGAATGTTCAACAGCGTATTAAAGAACAATATTTAAGATGTTTTATTAATTACCAACAGGACAACTGGACTGACCCTTCTTCCTATTTCAAGAAGTTAGCATACAATTAACTCCAGTCCATAGCAGCACGGTTTCACCATTCCAGGTAGCTACAGGGCCAAGAACTTACAACCCTATGCTTGTAGGACTAGTCCTAAAAATCGCAAAGAACGTATTATAACAATATTACCCATCCTTTAAGGTATCGTGCATAAAAACTTGCGATGCCACGTGGACCAATGATAGAGGAATGTTACATTAACAAGTGAAAGCTATGAGCCAGGCTTTTGTAAAACCAACGATAGGGACAAAAAACTCTTGTTGAATCATAACAATGACCTTTCTTCAGTACTATAGAACCCATTGTTTTATTCCACAAAACATTCTATCTTAACAAACTGTGATTTTTACAAAACCTCTAAGAAGATTTTAGCATCAAAGATTCGTATAGCCCGATCCCTCATTTCTCAAGAGGAATATATATACCCGGTGACAGTGGTGCGAGCTTCGATTTGCACCCTCAAAATGTAGATTAATCTCATTTAGAATGTCTCAGTCTATCCCTATGTACTTTTGTCTGATAATGCACAGAGATCACTGGTTTCATCCTACAGACCTACCCCCTTTTTCCCACACCTCTCTACTCCCAACTCATAGAGGACATGATGAGGGGAGTCACACCATGGTTGAAAATTAGAATAGATTATCCTTGATTGTGCGCACACTAACAACGATGCAGTCCACACGGGTGATTTGGAACACCTTCCTTTCCTCAGGAAAATGGAGTGCGGTAGCCAAACGACATGTTTAAAGAGTACCCCACATTTACAACGGAAGCTTCCCACATAAAATACCCTTCTGTACTAATAGCTGCAAATGTAACACATTTGATTTTTGTTTTTCAGGTAGAACATCGTGTGTTGTGTGTTACAAGAGTAGAGGGCAGTTATGTTCAGACCATTGTATCCATGTTGCTAATTTATCGTCAGTGAAGAAAGAGAATAGCAGAGGAGAAGAGGTAGCTTGATACATAGTGAAAACATCTTTGCCATCTTTTTTCCTTAATAAACTGCCCTAATATATTTTAATATTTAAGTCGAATTGGAGATTCTCTGCGCACTAAGTCAGATGGCACCACAGATGATTCAATGGGGATGAAACCCAGACATGGCCAGAACCTGCTATCACCTCTGAGAGAACAGCCAGGAGATGAAGAGAGACCATTACAAAACTCCACAGTTTGAGATTGTGGTCCTGAAAAACTCTGGAAAAACATTGTTCTAAAAAGGGCGGGGTAGGGGGAATACGTATGCCCTGTGGAAACTCTCTGAAAAAGATCATTCTAAAAACGGAGATTGGAGGAAAACAATGTTATGGCGCTTCTGTCTTCACCTAAAAATATATGGGGAGAGGGTTTTTAAACTCCTTATCTAATCTGACTATCAAACTAGCCGCGTGAGAGATTCGTAGACACTGTTTTGACCCTACTCCATGAATTGTCTCATCTCAATAAAAGATTTCTTTTTGATACATTTTGAAACGTCTTCGAGTAAGTTCATGTCTAGCTTATTGATATGGAAAAGTTGCTGACCTAACCACACCCACCCAGTCACATTGACCACCTACCATACCAGTTACACAATCACACCACAAGTGTCACTCGTTGTCCCTCTCTCCATGACTCCACTCTATTTATCCTCGACAGAAAGTCGATTTCAATTTACGTACGTTTCCAGTTTCCACTATCAGTCAAACAGAGGAGGAGTGAGAATCAATTGCGTTCTTTGTGGGGGGGGGGAAGCATCTGGAGCTTTAGCAGAATGAAGTGTAAAATGTGTGGAAACTTTATTGCTATTTCCTCTTCGGAATTTAACTGGCGCAGCCACCAGCATCTTATCATATCGAGCGCACCAGAGAGGTCTTACTATGACCTAGATGATCTGCATGAGTCACCCTGCCAGCATGCCCCAATGCAACATGTTATACACATCTTCAGATTGGATGGAACTGACTTAGAATTTGAATTTTAATAGTGATTCGCCGCGTTTTTGGGGAGAAAAATTATAGGGCTTGCCCCGAAGGACACCATGCAATTTGTAAATTGTGATTCTGCCGAAATAATTCTCAGATCCGAATTCTTATGCACAGACCTAGCACCACCTGGATATTCCAGTAACTATGTCGCTTTATAATAAATGAATATCCTTATGGTAGTGTCTTTTTCTTTGGATTTTGAATACTCAAGACCTAGCCATACTCTATTCGTTTGACATTTTCTTATATGAAAGATCTCAGTACCAGCCGCGTAGTGCGTGATAAAAGAAAAAGATTAACATATCTATTACTACTGACGAGGGTCTGATAACAAAACAAAATGTGCTAACGAACTTATGTTTGTGACCAAGAACAAGTATTTAGTTGATGCTTGCGCAAGGACAAGTCACTTTTCCCTACTCCTGGAGTGCGTGGCGCAGGAAAGGACCCAGCGGGTGCATGCAGTTTACTGCAACTTTCCCAAATGAGAACGTGGTGTGGAGCCCAGAACTAATCCAGTAGTGAGAGATTTGCAGATAAACGGACACACCAGAGTAAATCCCACCCCCTTCAGCCTCCCAGAGAGTTGTGGATGAAGTCCACACTACCAGACACGTGTGGGAACTTTTTAAATAGTCGGGCGAGAGGGTGCTTTTTTGCAGAGAATGGCTGAAGAAGAATCGCTGCTACACAATCTCTACATTAAATACTATCTAAAGGCAACAAGTTTGTGAGTGGGAATGCACCAACCCATGACATTAATAGATGATGTGTGTTGAAGGATTTTGGAGAGAGTAGGGGACCTGGGTGCTTTATGCAACTTTTGACGTGATGACGTTATATTTACGCAAAACACATCCCCATAAATCAGACATTTTTTTGGACACGAGTGATTAAGCAGCAGCTGCCATCCAAGGGCTTATGGGCCCAGCGGAGGGCTTAGACAGTTTCCAAAGAAACGTGTTGTGGAATTCAGGAAGTTTACTCCAACTGATTTTTACATGCCACAAATTGTGCGGTATCCCAATGAAATTTTAGGTCTCTTCCTGTTCCTAGCCCAAAGTGTCCTATGAACCAGTAAGGTATATGGTGATGTTTTTTTCAGTCAGAAGCAACTAAGTGAGACGTTGTCACCAGGGCTTTCGAGTAATCGAACCTGCTGTGACTCTCAAATGAATTTGTTTGACAGATATTTAACTATAATTTGATATTGTTTCCCCTACGACATGGTATGATAGAACTAGTAACCTTCATTGCATGCATTAATGGGTACTATCTCTTACATGAGGATCCCACTGGACCGAATGTAAGGTATGAATATTTTACAGAATGCAAATAGATTTGAGAGTTAAATTGGTGAGAAGTGTCAGGTCTGAGGTATATGCCCGAACAATACACCTCCAGACAATTTAGAGAACATAGCATGTGCCTATTAGATGGATGTCTGGCCCAGGAAGCCCTTATGTGACACATCTAGAAGTGTCGCCATTTCTACAAGGATGGTTCTGAGATGAGGATGTTTTTTATTCAAAGCTAAGCTCATCACACAAGAAAACGCTTGTACGATCTGCAACTCTGATCTCATGTTTGAGCTAGTGGTGCGTAAATTTCGATAGTGCGTGACCCAAATACACTTTTTCAGAGGGTAGACACACATGAGATAAATTATATGTGGCGCAAAGCTCGTTCTTCCCACCAACCTGAACAGCCTCAATACATTGTGCCCTAAAAAATATTTGACAGTTTGAAAACCCAAAACCCAACAGCATTGCTTCCAGATTTTGGAAGGAACATACGCGTTCCACCCCGCGTGGTCCTCCTACGATATGACACCACTATATCCTTAAGTTTTCCGCATCCTCACTAAAGAGGCTTCATTTGGCAGTGTGAGGAAAAAAAAAGTTGGAAAATAATAACCTCACAAGCCAATAAATTCCGTGTGCAAAAACTGCACTGAAAACATTTGAAGAATGTGAGTTAGAGTTTTGCTTTCCTCAAAGGGAGAAACTGAACTCTTATCCTTATTTAGGTAAGAGAGTGGAAGTCTGACGTCTTGTCATTTAGCAATTTGATCCTCTTTGGTTAAGAGGTCCAGGAGAGAGAGGACGCATCTTATGAACTGTTAAAATATCCAAGTTGAAATTGGGCATATAAACATGCTTCTTTAGACCCCACAGTGATAAGTAGATTTGCTTTTTGCAAAAGTGGGTACCTTTAATTTTGTTTATCAGATCAGAAGCATGCGAAAGTTTAATTAAGACTTAATATAAAACTCTGACCCATGTAGCATGGTCACATACTAAGAATAGTATCATGAGCAGATTTCCTACGATAAAACAGAACAAGTATGAGATAATCGCATAATATCGTGCATTGTTTAGAGAACAAAATTCAAACGACTTTGTGGTTCCAATGTGCTCTGCTGTGGAGTCGAGAACACTCTCTATAAACAATACATGTAGCCTTGCTGGCTCTGGGAGTCTGGAGCCAAAATCCCATATGTGTGTGATTGTTAAGGGTCTCCATTAGCGCTGCGATTGTCTGACTCCCTAGAGCCTACCATGGGAAAGAGTGGGAAGATAGTCTTCGTGTCAGCCATATGAATATTCACAGAATCATCCCTAAGGTGTGGACCTTCTCTCATTGGTGCAATGTGAGAGCGCATCTCATGAGGGCCATTGTTGTGCATTACTATGAGATATCGTCTTGAACCTAAATAATTACTCCCGTATGAAAAAGAGGGTATATGAAAAGCACGGAGCGGGAGCTCCAGCCTCATCTCATTTCTGGAGCCTCCAAACAGATTGTTGAAGAATAGGTTGAAGTCCGTCGAGTGCTCTGTCGTCTGCGGTTGTTGAGTGGCAAGCCGCCCCTAGACTATTCTGCTTAAGCCAACTTTTCACACATGGGGCTCCCAACGGAATTGAAAAAAGTGCGGATCATACCGGATGCACCAGACAATTATCTATTTTCAACACGATATTTTCGGTTATCCGCTCTCAAAAAGGGCAAGAAATTTGCATAACCGAGCGGATGTGAACTCAGAACTGGACGGTGCTACGAGGGCTATGCGATGCTACACGCGAAATAATGGGTTCGGGAGACGGAAAGGCCACGGATTTAGGAAAGCAGATGGGGGGCATGATGGTGTGCAACCGCAGGGCTCCAGGGGCGGCTTCAGCAAAGCGGGGACACGGAAACGGATTCAGCGATGGCGGAGAACGGAAATTGTAAGCGGATGTGCTGCCCCAGAACAGAAAGCCTTAGCGGGGAGGTAGGAGCGGATATTGACACAGACTGTGTTTGTACCGAAAGCACCTTGAAGTCCACTGAACAACTAAACGGATGCCAAGCGCGTAAATGAAGTTCGGCCATGCGGGGGAATGCTGAACTTCGCAAGCCCCACAGATATAAACGAACAGCAGCTCGGAAGCAGGTCGCCATTCAGAGGAAAGACGCTGCTGCCAGACACATCGGACTGCCTTTGCCGTTCCTGCCTGGCATGGTCTGCCGTGCCAGCCTTGCTGCCAGCCTTCCCTGCAAGCCTGGGGGCTGCCAGCCTGCCCTGCAAGCCTTATTGCTGCCAGCCGCCATGCATAGCACGATTGCTAGTCTCTGAGGAACCAGGATTCTTTTGGAACAAGCGACTTGCCAGCCTGAGCTGCTTGACCGCTTTATTTTCCTTTCAGGCAACAGCTTTCATTGAGTTCGCCTGACATCAAAGCCGGTGGGAACAATCATTTCCTGGTAGTCTTGCGCCCTGGCGTGCCGAAGCCTTCCAAGCCTTTCGACACAGTCCTCTGCCATCTGCCGAAACAGACCAGTTTTGCCTTCCAGAAGTTGCTGGGGCCGGTTAGTATCCTCACGTCTTATTCTGGACTTTTCCTATGGCCTAGCTGGTTTCAAGAGAGACACTGGCCATGCCAGCCCTTCTGGCTCCAGCCGACGTGCTCGCTGCCTTACTGCACCTGCCTGTTTCCACGACGACATATTGCTGGTCCTCCCTGCCAGCCTATCATGTCCAGGCGCTTGGTTTCCGCCAGCCTCTGGTTCTGCCCAGCCCTCTCATGCACACCCCACAACATGCGGAAGCACAGCACAGCCTCTAGCCATCTCTGCGCCAGGCGGCCTGGCAATCGAGGACAGGGGGGGCGTACCATCCCGCCCCCTGCCCTCACTCTGGTTCGCTGGGGTTCTGCACACGGGCTCGCATCTTCTGGGGCTGGGGCTTCTGCTGCTTCTGCTTCTGGAGAAGGCTTTTGATGACAGCACTCTCAGCACCAGCACACCACAGCACTGGACCATTCACCCCTGTGACTGAGCGACCAAGAGGAGTGCCAGAGAGTCTTTTTGTTTTATAGCTTCTTGTTAATAAAGTCTATTTATGATCATCACCTTGCTTCATTTCTTTTTTTTAATTTAAAGTCTTGGTGGAAACTTTTAGAAATGTTAAGCTTTGCATGCTTGTGGGATGGTTAAGATAGCCAGTGGGTTGATGGCAGGGATTACCTGAGGAATGAGCGGATACTTTGGGAAATGGGGTAAATAGCTGTTGGGATAGGTAAATCTCAGCGCAAGCATAGTGGGCTGTATGGCCCACCCCCAGGTTGTGTTCCACCACCTATGGCCCTTCATTATCAAAATACATGTAATATAATTATCCACAGCATCGTCAACAAAGAACACAAATCTTTAATTTCAACGCCCTGTTCATTGTACGGCCAACCAAACAACATGGCCCAATCTCATCCGCTGTGATGAGCAGGCTGAAGGAAGCATCCATTTAGCATTTACCATCCTGTCGTTGCCACCCACTCGCTCCAGCTGGGAGCTTGCACCAGTGTTTCAGGAGGTTGCGCTGCTTGTTCGCCTCACGTGGGGCTCTGTTGGCCTTGCACATCTCCAGTGGTCGATCAGGTGTTTGCCCTTGCTCCAGTCCCAGGCTTCCATATCCCCATTGCCTTTGTTTTTGATTTCGCACAAGCCTGTTTCTGCAACATGGCGGGTTGCGGGTGCGCCATTGAGATTGTGCAGGTATTGCAGCAAGCTTTCCACGATCCTCCTCAAGTCTTCTGGGCGACCTGCATTAGGTGAGAAGTACCTGAACTCTGGCGCAGGATGGCCAAAAGCTGTTAGCGTCCACCACCGGCTTGCCCGAAACGCCTGTTAGTTGGATAGAAACCTCTCTTCGAACGGAGTAGGATGAGTTGTTTGGACTATGATAGGGACATTCCATGAAGTATAGCGTAGAGGAGAGAAGGGCTCATGCGCCCCTATCGTGGTACCAACTAGTCGTGCACATCTAGGTTACTCTGTTTTTCACGTCTGGTTGTTGTGTCTGGATCTGGAAGCCCTTATCACTTTAGAGGCTGCTCCAGCCCCTCCTGTGTGAGTGCGACACCGGCGTGGCTGTTAAGAGCGCGGGGCATCGCAGACACAGCGCCGTTGGCCTTAACATCGAAATCCTTCTTGCCTGACATCCAAGTTTCAGTAGTCCAGAACAATTCGACCATGGTCGAAACATAAGTGCGCAAGGATTGTCCTGAATGAGCCGCCCTACGTAAATGAATTACAGGTGGATCTCCATCCGACTGTGTGCGGCGCTCTCATATATAGCCTTCACGCCGTCTTGCCATGTGGGCTCATCCTCACACTCTTGAGTGTTGGGAAGCACTCGTTTACGCAGCTCTCTCTTGCCAACTTCGTCCATCTCGGCAGCCTTGAAGCGAGTATTCTTTTCTAGCAGTCACTGGGTTCAAGAGGTAGTGCTGCTCCTTTTGTAGTCTTCTCATGGTATAATTCCTATCAGCACACAAGGCTTCTGACACACAACGCCAATAGAGCTGATCGGTACATGTGCTTAATGTTGGCACCCTGCCAGCACGGTTTAACTCGACTATTGCTTCCTGTTAGTTCTATGGTCCTGGTGAGCCATGGGTTTGGACGCAAGGAGTGCCACCTTAGCCAGGGTGCCAGGTGGTCACGGGGCGGGAAGTTTATATATTTAAGTTGATTGTCTATTGATGTTCAGACCGACAAGGGTGGCTCCAGCCGCACATAACTGGCGGTTTTGTAAGAATGGTCATGTAGCACGGCTATTGCCTCTTTTGGAATTTTGTTTGTGAATGTCTTCGAGTGTCTTTGCTTCAAACGCTTTGACTCTTCTACCCTCAGCTTTGGTGTTGTACAGTCCGTCCTCTGCTCATTTCTAGTGAGTCAACCTAATTCTTATTACGGATACCCAGGACTTTTTATGTTTTTGGATTGAGCTCCTTCTTCCATGTTGAGTAGAGTTCACGAAATCCGATAGATTGGTGTCGTTAGTGTGTTGCAGTTAAAGAGATCTGGATGGTGATACTGCTGAAAGGATCGTTAAATGTCAACAATTCCCACGGTGTGCTGGACATATGATGGATGCTGTGGTAGGAAAGGAGTCAAGAAATGAAGGCTGCGAAGAAGGTCTGACACAGGCTGGTCTGCTGGTTCTTGAAAGTGAAGATGACAGAAACGCAATGCTCTGCCTTTGATATAGGCAGTATATAGTGTCCCTTGGTCCATCCTTCTAGCCCATCCTTCTAGGCATCCTGTAGAGCATCCTTAATAATCTGAGGATACGGTCCCCTCTGCGGAACGTTTTTTCCGGTTTTTTAAACGCTTTGTTTGCCCTTGACATCACGTCTGCATCCGTTCTGTATCTGGTTTCTTGCGATCCGTTCCGCATTCCTTTCCGTCATCACTGGGCGGATCTGAGTTCCGCGGAGGCGTTTGCGGAATGCCTTTAGCGGATATTTAGCGGCAGCTGGATGCGAACGATGTCATAATGATAGCGTGAGCATATGCAAATGGTATGGAACTATACAATTTTTTTCGGCAAAAGTATTTAGCATGCCTCCCAATAATCTTTTGAGATGCGAGAATGACATACGCCGAAAAATGGATCTGGGCGCAACGGCATAGAGAGAAAGCAACACGGATAGGCAGGTGAGTACATCGCGTTTTTCGATGAACGGATGGCAAGGTTTTTTGTCCGTTTTACATCCTCTTTGCATCCGTTGGTTCGGTGTGACATGGGCTTAAGCTTAAATTGTATTCGATGACACTGTGACAGCTAGAAGAATTGCAGTTGTTTATCAATAAGAACCTTGAACGAGATTTCATTCAACACGCTAGGCCTTGAGTGGTGGCCCCAGTGTTATTCTGAGAAAAGAAAGATGGCTCTTTTCGTTTGTGTGTTGATTATCAAAATATCCCATTTAAATGGGATTTGTGTAGAGAATGTGTACTTACTTCCCTTAATGAAGGAGATGTTGGCTCACCTGGCCAAAGGGAAAATTTTCATTAAATTTGAGAAAGCCTACTACCGAGTTCAAATTCAGGAGGGTCATGAATGGAAAATGGCCTTCAATTGCCCTTTGGGATGTTTTCAATTCAATGTTCTCCCATTTGGCCTGTAGGGGGCTCCTGCTGTATTCATGCAACTGATAAATGAGGTTCTGCATGAACATTTGTTCAAATGGGTGCTGGTTGATCTTCATGATATCCTTATCTACAAAGAAACTTTTGAGGAGCACATGAAATTAGCAATGTCAGCCTTCAAGATTTTCTTCCTTTGCTTTGCATCTTTCGGCTGTCATAAGTAACGGGGGGAGGAAGGGGGACATGGTTATAGGAAGCGAGCTGGAGGTGTTACAAAACAGAACTGTATAAATTGGGGGGGGGGAGATTCTTGCTTAGGGATTCTTGCTTAGATTCCCTTGCTTAGGGAGATTCTTGAGGGTGGGAACGTTGCCATCACTTTGTACATGTGATTTATGTGCTCATTTTCTCAGATTCAGAATTCTTTTGTTGCTACCACTTGACTTCTAGTAAAAGATATATTTTCTCTAATTAATGGGGTCTAAGTATTTCTTTCTTGGATTTTGAATAGAGCACCATCTGACATTATTCTGAATCTCACTTTACCAGCCCACCCGGAGAATTAATAAATTTTCTTCCGAGGGATCTGAACACAATGTCTAATCTAGCCAGAGACCAAGAAGACCTGGGAGTGACTGGAGGACCAGATTCCCTGCTGTTAGAGGCGGCAGGGGGAGCCAACTTATTAACAGAATTAAGTCTTGGAGAAAAACCATCTGTAAAACCCAAATGGTCCCTGGGAGTCTGCTGGAAGGATCCATAAGAAAAGCCTCCTCCAGGAGTGACCACTACCCATTGGCATGGAAGAGAAGAGCCATGGCAAGAGAAAGAAAGAATTTCTTTCTAACTCAAGCCCTGCATCTTCTAAATGAAGCTGTCAGAGAACCTCAGACTGATCAAAGGTATAAGGGGGAGAGGGGGAGGCAGCCCCAGCCAAAAGGATAGAGCAGCCTCCCCCATAAATCAACCTGGGCCAGCGCAACAGGCAGCAGCAGCCCAGGGCCCCCCGGCACGGGGAGTAATTGCCAGAAGGCGGAGAAATCCAAATGTTCCTCCGTTGGAAGTAAAATATGGAGGGGATCCCAAGGAGCTAGGATTCTTTCTGGCACAAGTCTGGAGCCATATGGAGGAATATGGAGAGGATTTTTCCTTGGAAGCAGCCAAAGTTAGATGTGTTTCCAGGGCTCTTGAGAGAACAGGTGCAAAGTGGATGGTGACTTTGCATAATGATAATGCCTCCCAGCTGATGAATTATGACCTGTTCATGACTGCGCTGGGGCCACGGTTTGGAGATCCCACTGCTGACGTAGGCGCAGGAATTAGGGAAGACCATAAATCAGGGGCGAGAAATAGATCTCTCTCTGTTTGG
>BHFT01062900.1:7391-21922 GCA_004320025.1 Laticauda laticaudata | reverse complement strand
CTGCGCTTCTTACCGGACGGAACACAAGCAATGGTTAGAAACTCAAGAGAAGGAAGTCTAACCTGGAAATAAGGTGGAATTTCCTGAAATTGAGGAATTGAGCAATTGAGCAATGAAACAGCTTGCCTCCCAGAGTTGTGGATGCTCCATTGCTGGAGGTTTTAAAGACAAAAATCGACAACATTCATCTGAAATGGGTATGAGAATTTCTTCCTTGGGCAGGAAATTAGACAATAGGACCACCAAGCCTTATGATTCTATTATTTGAACATCTGACTAAAAAATAATTTAAGCAGGTTCAGACCTGCTTAAATTTTACTTAGAAGATCTAAATAATGTCTAACAACTATAAGAAATAATCAAAAAAGAACCCTTGAAAATGGTGAACATCATCCAGAAGAACATTAGAAAACCAGTTGGTTATATCCACATCTCCATTGAGTTTAAGCCTCAAGTGATATTTTATCTTTTAATGGCAATTGCGTTTCTTTCACTTCTTAGTTAGTCAGCAATTTATTCTCTTATCAGCTGGCTACAGTTAGTAAAAATACAAAGTCAGATGTGACCTTGTATGATTAGGGAGTATGTGCCTTTTTCTTTACCGTGATATTCTGAATTTTGTTTCTTGTTGTACATATTTTGAATGAGGAGAGCCCATATAAAAACAAACACAGGAACAAATGAACCATGAAACAATCTCATGTGGAATTTTCTTTGATATTGGAAAAGAACCAAAGAAGACATGAACTGGGATTATAATCTTTAAGAATGAGTATGTGTACATTTATGACCAAACCATGATGCTAATTCCTCCATCTTTCAGTCTGAAGCCCAGGGTCATCAAACCTCTTTTCTGCAGTTTTTAGAGTCATCTTGACTTTGTTAGAAATTGGCATTATGGTTTCACATTGCTTATGAAGTAGAACACATATTAAAACTATCATGTAACAATTTAAACTAACCTGAATTACTGTATGCACAAAGAAATCGGTCCCTGTGTAAAGGAAGATAATTGTTTCTACTCACTTTGCATAACTAACTCACTGCAGCTTTTGGACACCTACAAAATGTCAATCAAAGCTCCTAATTACCCTCCAAGTTTCTTTTTGTAATTTCAAAACAATGAGACTGGGAATTGTTTTTATTATCTTTACATAAAAATATAGTCAAGGTAAGATGAAGTTTGTGATTTTATCAATTCAGTATTTTAATCAATGCATTGCAACTTTAAATGCTTAATGCATCTCACTGCTACCTAGAAGTCACTGTTGCTTAGAATAACCAGTTAATACTGCAAAGAAATCACTTCAGAATATGCTAGGCACATTTGGATCTGTTAACAGGTAGCCCAATTCTATGTTGGGTTCTTACTGTGCCTTTTTTTTTTTACAGTTCTATCATATTATGCAAAAAAAATTATTTATACAAGGTAAAAACAAGAAGATGACTCCTATTTCTGAATAATATGGAGAGGGGAAACACATACACAAATAACCTTTCCAAAGAATCTTTGATTCTAGATGCAAAAAAAATTCAAATTGTTAAGAGTTGAATGGTATCAGTGCCTGAACTACAGAGCTATCTGTTTGATTACCTATTCTTTTTAACAATTAGCTATCCTTCAACAATTACCTATTCTTAAAAAAAAGGATTTGCATTTAATCTCTTTAAACTAATTTATACATGGCAAATTCAATCATCCCTAAGATCAGCTTAAACTCTCACATGATTTCAGAAAACAGGTGATTATGAATGACTCATTGATTTAACACTTCAAATTTAAGAGTACAACTAATTTACTCTATAATCTTTGTTACCCTGAAATTGAAAGCATTATGGGGATAAATTATTATTTATTAAATGTACTGTTATTCAATGGATAGAATAACAGAAATTTGTTCTATAATTGATCTCGTAACATGTCCATTAAATGAATCATATCACCAATTAAGAATGTGATTATTCAATAGAAATCCCTACACTGATTAGTAGAGAACCATAGAATAGACAGTTTAAAACATCAAACAATCCTCAAATTTTAATGTACTAAGGTCACTTATATTCCATGTATTTTATAATTTACTGTTTTTATTTTTGCCCCATCTTTTGTCCAAGAAGCACTAGATGACCTAAACTGCTGTCCGTCTACCGTTTTATCCTTACAACAACCCAGTGAAGTACTGGTACTCCTCTACTTTTGATCACAATTGAGCCCAACATTTCTGTTGTTAAGTGAGACATTTATAAAGTGAATTTTGCCCCATTTTGTGACTTCTGCCACCACAGCTGTTAAGTGAATCACTGCAGTTGTTAAGTTAGTAACATGGTTGTTCAGTGAATCTGGCTTCCTCATTGACTTTACTTGTCAGAAGGTAGGAAAAGAGGATCACATGACCTTGGGAAACTGCAACCATCATAAATACAAGTCAGTCATAAGTGTGAAAATGGTCCTAAGTCACTTTCGTCAGTGCTGTCGTAACTTTGAATGGTCACTAACTGAACTGTTGTAAATCAGCTGTAAGCTACACTTTAAAAAAATAATTGCTACTTTCTCACCCAGTAAATTTCACAACGACTTGAATCCTAAGCTTCCAGTCATTCTGACCATTACACCAGACAGGCTTATGTGAATGTTGTCAGACTGGTTTTAACATGAAGATTCCAGTTTAAATACAGGCAATGTGCAGATATTCCTTTCTCATTTTCAGTGCCATTTAAACAGTATTTAAAAAAAACACTGAAATATTCAAAGCACTGTTATGGTGGAAAATGCTTGCCATAGTCTTCCATGCTTCTCCGCACAAGTATGTCATTCATCTACAGCTGGGCTGTGTGACATGGTGTACTAAGTCAAAAATAAAGCTATCAAAAGCAAATTGGACTGTAGAATTACAGCACAACAAATGCTTACTCAGGAGTAGGTTCCAGATATTGTAATCTTACAGCCATCAGTCTGAGAATGGGTGGCTTTATATAGATGTGCATGAACTACCACTGGCTGGGTTTGCAGAACTTGGTAGCCTCAGGCTAAACACTACATCAAAGCTTAGCATACAATGCAAATCCAGGCTTATTTTGGAAAAAGGCATTATCCTGATTTTAATCTCAGGTAGCAAAATGTGTTATGTTGCCTTTGTAGAATAATCACATTTTGTTCCCACATATTTGGTTGTTTATTAAATGTATAACCACCACCACTACCTTTCAAATCACAGTAAAAACCCAAAATATACCAATGACAGAGTCTGGGAGGAAAAAAAAACCTGCTTTAAAAAAAAAAAAAAGAACGTTACACAAAGGGNGAAAAAAAAACCTGCTTTAAAAAAAAAAAAAAGAACGTTACACAAAGGGATCATTATTCCATGTAATCCAAGGCCTGGGAACAAAGCCAGGTTTTAATGGCTCATTTCAATGGCTCCAGGATGGGTGATGAGGTGGGCCCTTTCTGGGTCCCCAAAGGTTACATTATATAAGGGATCAGACCCAGAACCTGGAAACTGTCAGAACATATGAAGTAGCTTTCAAAGGAAAAGAAATGTTGAAAGAATTATCCTCCTGGGATCAGTTCCAAGTGGGGAAGAAAGACAATGGAAACATGGCGATTGCTCGGAAAGATGGTTTAATCATGGACAGGACCACATGACTTGGAGCTCCAAAGTGAAAAGGATGATCACATGCTTCAAGATGTTGGGTGAAGGAAAAGAAGAAAAAGGGGCAAGATGCTGAAAGACCCTTCGTTTTATACCCTCTATTGGGCCCCACCTGTTTCCTGTTCCTGTTTAAGAATGTATCCCATTGTCTGTCAGAATCCCAGGGGCAGGAATCTTAGCTAACTTTGTAGGCTTTGTCTGCAGGGTTGCCATCTGGCTGTTTTTCCGGCCAAATTCGAAAAATCTGGCCATATAGAAATCTGTTTGGCCGTGAAAAAAATAACGTCTCCGGCCAAATATATTTGGCCGGAAATTTGGCCGTATGAAAGTTGCTTGGCCGTGAAATCGAAATTTTGGCCGAGAATACCCGGTTTTCGATACAATATATTCGCATGAAATGGATGTCCTCTTTGTAACTCTTCCCCTCGGTTTAATAAAAAAAAAGTTTGGGGACTTCGAGGGTTGGGGGCGGAAAGATCGGCCCGAAAAGCAACACTTTCCCCCCTCAGTTCTCGCTGCCCAGCACGGCAGAGGAGGTTCCCCCAAGAGCAGTTTCCTCACCGCACCCCCCAAAAAAGGCGTGTTCCGGCCAGCTTGCTGAGGGTTGTTTTTTCCACCTTAGTGGAAAGAAATTGTTTTTTTTGTGAGGGGTGGAGAAGAAGCAAAACGCAAACATTCCTGGGCCAGCCCGGAGGGGCATTTTAAAACGAGATTCTCTCTGGACCCCATGGAAGAAACTTCCGCCTCCCAATTGGCGACGAAGCTGAGGGCCACAATTTTTTTTTGTTTTGACACATACTTTTTTGTAAATATGTGTCTCTCTCTTGGGTTTGTGCTTTTGCGATTGGGGGTGACTTCTGTAGGTCCTTTCCCCATTTTTAACCGCTTTCTCCTCGTTAGCCGCCAGGAAGGCCCCCGCTTTCTCACAAGGGGCTTGAAGACCAAACGCTTTTGGCGTAAGGTGTTACGGTTTGTGTGTCCGTGTCGTGTCAATATTGACCGAACCTCTAAACCGCTTAAGGAAGGGTGAAACACCGTGACGCGTTGATCCGGCTATATCAAAGTCGCGACTGCTATATCACATGTGCAAGGCTAAAGAAATGCCCAACCCACTCCAATACCCCGAAGGCGCGCGACATCATCCCCCACTAGGTCGCGCCCGACACTAAATCCAACACCTTCCCACTTGCCCCCCACCCCATCTTTTGCCCCTGCCCGGCCATCCTTCCCCAACCACTCCTGTGTATTTTTACCCCCTCTTAACTAATTCATTCTCCGCGCGTATTTACTGCTTTTGGACGGATGAGCGTGCCTGGTCCATGCACCCATTGAGGAACTGGATGACTGACGCTCATCATCCACGAGTGCGGCGAGTCAGCACATGCCCTCTGTTAATAACGTAGGGGCACAAATTTTGTGTCATTTATATTTTTTTTAGTGATTATACCTTTTCAATCTGGGGGGAGAATTCCCCTAAACCCTTTAAGCCCCTAGCCTCCTCTCGTTGTGTTTGGCCTGAGCTCCGTGTAGCGGTTCTTTCGGTGAGCTGCCTTGCCTGGATGTGAGTAAGAGAAATTCCCATGAAGTCGCATCTGTGTCGGTGATTGACCTCCTGTTGAGTAGTGCCTTGCTGGGTAAAGAAACGCAGAAATTCCCATGATGTCATGTCACGTTGTCGAATAAAGACTATTTTTTATGATTTGATGATTTAAAAACAGTTAAAAAAAACAAAAAACAATATATCCTCATGTTATATTGCATAAAAAAATTTGGCCGGAGAATTTGGCCGTGAGAGAAAATAATTTGGCCGAATTTGGCCGTATTTTGACTTGAGTATGGCCGCAGAGCCAAGCTGAGATGTGGCAACCCTGTTTGTCTGAACCCCAAGGCTTCACCTGAGTGCTGGCTGATGCAATCTTCCCAGGCCATGTGGTGAGACGGATAGAGTGCTTTGTTATGTAAAATACTCTGGCCCAGCCCTTAATGGCCCATTAAACAAAGGTGGGGGTGAGCTTCTGCCTCTGAAGTGAGTTTCTGAGTTTCTACTTCTCTTTTACGGGACATAATCTGCCTAAAATATTTCATTTTCCTAGGAGAGAGATGGGATTTAACTTCCAACAGAAAACATAAAAGCCCAGCACTTATGAATGACCCCTAGTCCTCCAAAAATAAAATAAAATCCTGTTATCATCGAATTTAAGAGCCGAGATTGCATCAGAGAGGCCCTCACAGGGCACAGAATTTGTATCTTTAGGACTACAACCCTTCCAGACCCTGAAACTTTGGAGGAAAAAAGCGGTTTGTGAAGAGATGATCATTTGATCCGAACACCACCACGACGACGTCGAAGCGGGAAGCGTTGCCGGCCGGTGAAACGTTTCATAGGACTCTCAACTAGCCCCTTACAACCCGGCCTAGGATTTGAAAAGGGAGTTCCTCAGTTACTACGCCTCGGGAAGGAAATGGCCTGAACTTTACGAAGGGGACGGCGGGTGGGGGGGGGAGGGAAAGCACTCCAGAATGTTTTCGCATCAGTTGCGTTTCCAAGAGGGAGCGCCTCCTGTGGATACCAGCTTGCCCGGTTGGGTGAGCGCCGGCCTCTTCCGGCTGATTTTTTATTTTTATTTTTTTCCCTCTCCAGAAGTCGCAAGGAAGCCCAGAGGTTCCTCCTAACCCGCCATCCACCCCGTCCCGTCCCCTCCGCCCCTCCATCCCAAGAGGTCTTGATTATCTCTGAGGCTGTCACGGGATCGGAGTCACGCTCTTTCGCGGATGATTCCCGGCCGTCCCTGCGGGCCTTTGGCAGCCAATCCGCCGCGGCGAAGAGGGCCGGGCCGCTCAGGCTTGAGAGATTTAGGGCGAAGAGCCGGTCGGGCCTCTCAGAGAGGGCCAAGAGGGGGCGGGGAAAAAAAACAGCACCACGGACACACGCGGAAAAATCTGGTGGCTGTTCCAGTAAGGTCGGTCACCTGCGGAGCCGGCTCGAGGCTCGCAGCGCTTCTGGGAGAAGGAAAGAGAGCCGAGAAGATTTTCGGTCTCCAGCGGCGTTTTTTCAAATTCTCCGTCCCTGACCGCGGATTTTATGGGATGGAAATTGGGGCCGGGGAGGATGCCAAGAGAAGGTCGGTCGGTCGGTCTCTTTTTCTTTGTAGCCCGGGGTCATCCCTCGGCTTTTTCTGAATCTTTGAAGCACCAAAGCCGGCTTGGGGTGACTTTGGGGTCACTCTCCCTCTTTCTCTCTGCCCAAGTCCCGGGATGGGAGATGGTGGGGGGCGGGGGGGAAGGGGAGGGATCGAAGCGGGATTTAGAAAGGACTCGCCGCCGCCTGGAGTGGCTGATGAAAAGCAAAGAAAAGAAGGGGGAAAACACACACACACCCAAACAGGACGCTCGACCNAAAAAAAAAATATTCCTTTTTTTTTTGGGGGGGGGAGGTGTCTTCGATTGGGTAACGAAGCTCTCTCTGCTTTGGAGGCCTTTTTTCCGCCGCCCCCTCCTCCTCCTCCGTCCATCGCAAGGAAAACAAAAACCCAAAAGCTGCCGATCGGCCGTGGTCGCCTTGGGCGGGAGGGGAGGACCGTCGCGACGCGCATCGTGCAAAGCTCTCCTTCCTTCGCTTTGGCTGCGGCCGCCGGTTCGGNCGCGACGCGCATCGTGCAAAGCTCTCCTTCCTTCGCTTTGGCTGCGGCCGCCGGTTCGGACTGTTTTGCTTTCTCTCCCCCTTCCGAGCCGAGGGCAACCAACGTCGGGCGCGCCTGTTTCGGGTCGCTGTTGACGAAAGCTGTATATATATATAGCTTTATTTATATATATATATGTGTGTGTGTGTGTGTATGTGTGTGTGTGTATATATATGTGTGTGTATGTATATATAGGGGTGTGTGTGTGTGTGTGTATGTATATATGTGTGTGTGTTTATGTATGTATATATATGTGTGTGTATGTATGTATATATATGTGTGTGTCTGTGTATGTATATATGTGTGTGTCTGTGTATGTATATATGTGTGTGTGTGTGGATATATATGTGTGTGTGTGTGTGTATGTATATATATGTGTGGATATATATATATATATATACATACATACATACATACATACATATATGCGCCGGGCCTTTTTGTCTCTCTCTCTTTTCTCCTTGCCTGNCCCCTTCCCCCCCCCCCCAGTCAGGACAGCGGAAGTGATTCCTGGAATATAGCAGGATGAGTCATTTAATGCACTTAATTGAGCACTTGTCAATCTCGCCCTTTACACAATGGTTTGTGCATAGCCTCGGTTGGTCTGGGAAATTACTACAAGGTTTCCTCTCTCCCGCAGGTTGGCCAAGAACCTGAGAGAGAGAGAGAGAGAGATCCATCCATCCATCTGGTGGGAAGGGTGGATGGAGCAAAAAAGCTGGCCAAGTAAATTTAGTTGCGACTGGTATACAGGTTGTCCTCTGCTTACAACAGTTTGTTTAGTGGCCGTTCAAAGTTACAAGGGCGTTGGAAAAACTCATGACCGTTTTTTTCACCCTCAGGGCCTTTGGGGTATTCCCCATGATCAGGTGATCAAAATCCAGAAGCTTGGCAACTGGTTCATACTTATGACCCGTTGCAACATCCCCGGGTCAGGGGGATCTCCCTTTGGTGACCTTCTGACAATCAGGTTACTAAACCTATCGACGGCAGTCATTCCGCTTAACAACTCTGTCAAGAAATGTCGTAAAATGGGATGAAACTCAAGTTAACAAATTCTCACTTAGCAACATAAATTTTGGGCTCAGTTGGAGTCGTAAGTCGAGGAGTACATGGAGTCACGGCTATCGTGTAACCGCACTCTGAATTGCTTGGTTTTGCCACATCTGACAAATTGGCAGATATCAATGAGCACAATTTGATTTCTCTGACTGAAGTGAAAAAAAGATAAATGGGGGATAAATGAAAAGCAATGTTAGCACAGTATACAATCCGTGATTGCCTGAATCACCTTAGTTCCCAAGTCTCATTCTAATGTTTTAGTTCTCCTTTTCCATCTCCATCTCTTTTCCAATGTTTAGGACTATAGTGTTATATCTCTTTCAAATTAGGAGGGAGGAAGCAGGTTAATTGTATTCGCCTGGTTTCAAAACCAAGATGTAGCTCGATAAAAATACAGCTAACAATGCATTTTTCTTATTGTACAGAAAGTACTGTGTAGCTCACTTTGTGTTGGTACAAGGGAAAGAGAAATCTAATCTTTAACTGCAGTCCTACTCGATGTTGCTCTGAAAAGAGCAAGAGTTTGCTACTAAAATACATCTGTTCTTTCGTGGACTAGGAAGGAAGAAACAAAACAGAACATCCCCCCCTGAGGGTGGAGAACATCATCCTTAACTTTGTGAAAATCCCTCCAGATCTGGTTGTGCCATTAGATCTGAGGACCTCAGGGAACTGGTGAATGAGTGAGGTGGCTCCATTTCCTCGCCCATTTTTTCTTTTTTTTTAGCTTTGTTTTTATAGTTTCAAAACTTTCTAATAATTGTTATTTATATTAATGACGGGTGTTTTTTTTTTAGCTTTGAACACAGTGCTGAGAGTCATTTGTTTTGTGACATGGGCAGCTGTATGAATTTGAAAAAAATAAAAAAATAAAATAAACCAGAAGAAGAAAGTAGGGGCAAAACAGACCTCCACATGGTTGTGTATCTAGGCAACAGGAATCACATCACACCTGAAAGAGAGTTCATCTTTACTTTCTGGCAGTGGAATGGCAATTGTGAGGAACTTAAAAAGTGGATCACTTCCTTGATCAACTTTTATTCCATGAATAAAAAAAATGTAACTATGATTTAAAAGTATAATTTGATTCTTCCTCACTTTGAGCTCCCTGTGACTTATTATCTTCCACAGTAACTTTCTTATAGAGTGGCTGGCTACAAAGATAACATTTGGATTCCTCCTCTTCCCCTCAGAGCCTTTGTGCACTTTGAGAAAAGCTTATACAATTACAGTAATGAGTAAATGGTTTTGAATAGATATCCATTATTCAGCTAAACATGTTTTTTAATATATAGTTTTCTTGTTTGTTTATTATTGTCACTCATGTCATAGCAATGATAATAGATATACAAAAATTAAAACCAATCAATAACCAAATTGCTTTATGTATTGCTGCCCTTAATTAGTTGTTGTGAAATTGCAAAGTAGTTACATAAAATCAAATTACTAACCTGGGAGGGGAACCAGAGGTATTTCAACTAAATTTTCATAGTCATTGTTTACTTTCACATTCATGAGTGCAGTAAGTAGCTCCTTTGCGGCTGTGTTCACAAACTCTACTAAGATGTTCTGCTTTGGCACAAATTAATGCTTGCCTGGTTTGTCTATCAGAATGATAGAAGAGAGCTTGTATGTTTATTCCCATCTTGTGTAATATGGGGAGATCTTCATTTTGTAATTGGATTTTTTTTTTCACTCTTTTTAGACATTTCATGATGAAGATCTACCTGTGCATTTTGGCCCTAAGTTTCGGGGTCTCCTTTGCTGCTCCAGGTTTAGATCCTGCTTTAGACAATCACTGGTTGAACTGGAAAACATGGCACAGCAAGAAGTATCATGAGGTGAGCCTCTGCTAGGACTCAAGAGCATGATTGCTTTGGTAATCGACAAGGTATAATACAGGTCTTTCTCACAAAAAGAGTCAGGCATTAGAAATAATTAGGCACTGTTACAAATACATTTTTTAAAATATAGTGATTTGGTGTGTGGGCTAAATTATCAAAAGGTGGGTTAACCATAGTTTTGAACCAAAGTTTCTGCAATAATTTAAACTGACAAAAAGGATTCCCTTTTAGAAATAGAATATTAGAGATATAAAAGTAAAAGAACAGCAACTTGATTTGATGTAATTTCCAAGTTAAATTAATACATATGCTATTAGAAAATCCTAGCAATAAAATTCTGCATATTTTGTTCCTCATTCAAAGAACGAAGAACGCTGGAGGAGGATGATCTGGGAGAAGAATCTGAAAATGATTGAATTGCACAACCTGGACCACAGTCTAGGCAAACACAGTTACAGACTAGGAATGAATCATTTCGGAGACATGGTATGGATGGACAAAATTGCAGGGCTGTTTTTCTTTCTTGAGTAATTGTTTGCAATCCTGATGGATTTCCTCTTTCTTCAGACTAATGAAGAATTTAGGCAAGTGATGAATGGCTTTAAACAATCTCGATCTCCAAAGAAATATAAAGGATCACAATTTCTTGAGCCAAACTACTTGGAAGTTCCGAAATCAGTTGACTGGAGGGAGAAGGGTTATGTAACACCAGTAAAGGATCAGGTATGTACCTTCCTTATTTTAATTGCCTTAAGGTAATTAGAGTAAAATTTATGATACCCCTTGGAAATATTATTCTGAACAGGTTCTAGATCTATAAGAGTAGGTAGAAAAAAATTGAAATGAGGAATTGGATCAGTTCTAAAAGAGAATATATAGCAATTTGGAAGTGTATTGTGATAAAAAGGAGACAGTGCAGAGAGAATGCATAATGTAGGCAACTAGGACAGAGAAATCTTATTTTTTCACGTTGTGATATGATACAAAGAAATATTGGAACAATACAGACTTCTGTGGAATTGCTTATGTCTGTCAGTGTAAACAATTTTAAAAATAGACTAGTCAAATATATGTAAATTCAAGCTTTCAGTGACTTTTAATAAATGCCTCCTGAATCATAAGCAGTGTATCTAAAAAACAAACTTCTAGGGTGCAACAATGGAAGACACTTATCACAGTCCCACATAAGCTTCATTGATAAGCTTCATGAAGTCATCTGGAATAGCACGATGAAGAAAAAAAAAAGGTTCAGGCAGATCATTGGCCTGGGCCAGCAGAAGCTAAGCCAAATGTTTTTCAGCAGTGCTAGTTAAAAGTCAAATTGCTTGTGCCAAGATCCCAAAGTAGTATGTACTTCACAAGGATGTTAACACTTCATGAGTTGTAGCACGTGGAAGCTTTTCCACCCTTTCTGAAATAAGAACCATTGAAATGTTTGTTTATTCATTCAGTCTTGCCTCTGAGAATGGAGAGAATAGTAGTGTTTTTTTCTCATGTATCACTCTGTGTAGTCTTACTCGGCCAGGAAATAAAAACATTGACTCTGGAAAAACTGCTAGCTAATTTGCTGAATATGCACTTTTATAATTCTGTTACTTACAAAGCTGACACTGGTCTTTTGTGTAGATTCAGTGATCAAAGTTAAAGGCTGGAATCACACAAAACTCTTAATATAAGGTTAATTACCCAATTCCTGGCTCGGCAGGATGCATTGAAACATAAATTTCTGCTGGCTGGATTTCTAATATACTAAGCCACACGGAAACCCAGAATGTGGTATAAATTCACCATTATAGAAAATAGATAGGAGATGGGAGTTCAGAAGTTGAACTAGCAAGAGATTTAATTGCATGCAATAAGATAAACAAAACTAGGGGACAACTTTTTGCTAAAACAACAGGTTACAATAAAGTAAATCACAAATGTTTAATTTTTTAAAAAGATAAATGCATGTTCCACTTTACTTCAGGGTCAGTGTGGATCTTGCTGGGCATTTAGTTCAACTGGTGCTCTTGAAGGACAGCACTTCCGCAAAACTGGCAAGCTGGTTTCTTTGAGTGAACAAAATCTGGTTGACTGTTCTGGGCCAGAAGGAAACCAAGGCTGTAATGGAGGACTCATGGACCAGGCTTTCCAGTACATCAAGGATAACAATGGCATTGACTCTGAGGAATCATATCCATACATCGGAAAGGTAAAAAGTCCCTTTGAATCAAGTCATGTCCCCTTGTTTAGGTCACTAACCAGAAAAACAAAGCTTTGAAAACGATGATTATATCTGTTCATCTTGATTTGTGAATTCCGCTTGGGTTGTTTTAGTCAAATTCTCACCTGTCAGATTTATTTGACCTGAGAACATAATTCCCAAATTAAGAAGAAAAGATCCTTTCATTCAAGGAATGACATTTCAGAGAGCCTTCTTAATTATTGTCCTCCACTTCTGAGATGGCAGATGGCAATAGAACAGACTAGTATACCTCTTCATAGTGCTTCACAGCCCTCTCTAAACAGTTTACAGAGACTCGGTACTCATTTTGTCAACCTCAGAAGAATGGAAGATTGAGTCAACCTTAGCTGGTCAGAATTGAACTGCTGGCAGTGAGTAGTCTCAGCCTGCAATATTGCATCCTCTCACTGCGCCACCACAACACTTGAGATAATCTCACTTTAGCCATGAAAGCTGGCTTGGTTGACTTGTGTGATGAAGACAAAAAAAGGTTCATTTAGGCAGATCATTGGCCTGAGCCAGCAGAAGCTAAGCCAAATGCTTTTCAACAGTGCTGAAGTATGTGTGATGATTATGTGATTTTCAGTTATGTGTGATGATTATATGATTTAAGAGACTGAAAAACTCCCACGGTTTCTTAACTGGTTTATACATAAGTCATCACATAACTTTGTTGGTAGAACACATTGATTCTCTTCTTGTCATCCACACAAAGGCAGATTGGAAACAATTACCGTATATACTCGCATATAAGCTGATCTCGCGTATAAGCCGACCCTTAAAAAACTGCCCCAAAATGAGGAATTTTGCAAAAACTCGCATATAAGCCGACCGCCAAATACCATGGTGTGTTGTTTGGGCTAATAACAAAAGAGTATCAATATGAATGCACTGATGAAGGTTCATTATCAAAGCATTTGTGTAGGAAACAATATTAAGTTAATTACCCGGTATGTAAAGAATCTGATGTTGCACGTGACGATCGCAAACACGAAAGCGGTCACGTGAATGACTAACCAATCACAGCGTGTTATGATCAGGCGATAGAAAAAGCAAAATGGAGGCGCCCAGAGTAAAAAAAAATGTGCTTAATTAGACGTAATTATGTTGCATTTTATTTGAGGTACAGTTAAAATTAATATTGAAATTGAGTTGTAGTTTGTCAGAATTAACTTTATTTAGTGCAGTCTCAATTTTTATGGCTGTATGTATGACTGAATGGTAATATCGATGATATTGTGTGATCTGAGAAGTGGTGTCATGTCAGTTCGTTTGTGTGAGATCAGATTTATGCGCATATAAGCCGACCCCCTAATTTGATTAAAAAAAAATTGAGTTTTAGAGTTGGCTTATATGCGAGTATGTACAATATCATATCAGAATGGCTGAAAATACAGGAATAACTCCTTGACCGTAGAACTTGTTTTTCTACTTTGTTTAGAAAATAGAACATTTGGTAAATTGGATTGTTCCAGGAAGTTTATGTTGTGATACAATCAATTCATCTTACTCATGCAAACAAAATAACTACCGCAAAATCTTTCCAGCTATTTCAAATTCACAATGGAAAATTAAGACAGGGCTATATTTATAGATGAGCTAATTTATATGTATATTTCCTTTCTTAGTTTTACTGCATTTTGTATTTACACTGCATGCAGTATGAGAATGACCAGAAAAAAAAAGACTCCATAACATTGTGTGATAATAGGATATTAATATCTGCAGATGAAGAAAATAGTAGTTCTACCTTATTTTAGGGCTCATTGCCTTTTCTTATTTACGCAGTCCAGAGATCGGTAGCTTCATATGGCTTAATATTAATCACGGACAGCCAAAAGATATAAAGCTTGTCCTAAAGCAAGCTATATTCAGCCATAATTGCTAATGGTCCTTCAGCTGCTATCTCAACCACCATTTTTCACCTTTCTGTTCTTTACATGTTTAAAAAAGAATGGCCAAATTGAAATCTTTGCATTCGGAGTAAGAAAAGCCAGAAACATCTTTTACTCCTTTGAATCTTTGATTCACTCCTTCACAACCATTCACATTTGGGGGGGGGGGGGGG
>BHFT01062897.1:0-21216 GCA_004320025.1 Laticauda laticaudata | reverse complement strand
AAACGTGAGAGCTTCCTGATAGTCTTGACCATGTTTCATCCACAAAACCTTTAATAGAAGCCAAAGATGTTTCAATGGAAAAGGACCTCAGTCTAAAATAGGCCTCACTCAATCTGATGCATTAGGTCTCGCTCTCTTTCTTTCTCTCTCCCTCCTTCTCTCCCTCCCTCCCTCCCTCTCACCCAGACTGGCTTTGCTCTACTTTTCCGATGTGCCTGTGGGGCTGGCGCTTCGAACATGGATGGATGGATGGATGGAGAGAGGGGGGTGGCAGGCAGGCAGGCAGGCAAACAGAACTTTTGGATGGACAGACAGACAGACAGAATGCAACAGCAGCAGCACTTTGGGAAAGCGGTGGCGGCGGCTTTTCCCATTGTGCTGCCACATTGGAGGCGCTGGCTCCGGAGCGGTGCTAATCAATGGATGAACCTGCAGGGCCGGCCAGCTCCTTGAACGCCCCCCTGCCGCCTCTTAGCATCCCCAAGGGGGCCTGCAGAGGGGCGCTAAGAGGTGGCAGAGGGCATTCAAGGTGCCAGCTGGCCCTGCAGGTTCACCCATTGACTAGCACCTCTCCGGAACCGATGCCTCCAATGCGTAAGTGGTGGCACGTTACGCATCGCTGCAGCCGCGTTCAATGCACCGCCCCTGCCACCTCTTATTGCCCTTCTGCTGGCCCCCTTGGGGATGCTAAGAGGCTGCAGGGCAGCCTTCGAGACTAGAGCACCGCTCCGGAGCCGGCATCTCAATGGGTAAACCTGCAGGGCCGGCCAGCGCCTTGAATATCCACTTGCTGCCTCTTAGCGCCCCTCTGCTGGCCCCCTTGGGGACGCTAAGAGGTGGCAGGAGGGTGGCCCATCGAACGCGGCCATGGTGGCACATAACGGTCACCACTTCCACATTGGAGGCGCTGGCTGTGGAGCATTACTAATCAATGGGTGAACCTGCAGGGCCAGCCAGTGCCTCGAATGCCCCCCTGCCACCTCTTAGCATCCCCAAGGGGGCCAGCAGAGGGGCGCTAAGAAGTGGCAGGGGGCAGTGCATTGAATGCAGCCGCGGCAGCACATAATGTGCCACCGCTTCCACGTTGGAGGCACCAGCTCCAGAGCGGTGCTACAATCAATGAGTGAACCTGCAGGGCCGGCGCCTCGAATGCCCCCCTGCCACCTCTTAGCACCCCCTGCTGGCCCCCTTTCCTTTTAGCGCCCCCCTAAGGCATCCCACTGCCCCCAATGGGGTGGTACCACCCACTTTGAGAACCACTAAAGTATATGCTTAAGTTTTGTTAAGATGGAGCTGATGTTTTTGAATTTTGTACATTTCTATCTTAGGTATTTTATATGCTTTATTGTAAACCAACCATGTTGCTTATAATCAGTGACCACTGTCCTATCCAGCTTACTAAAGCTTTGCCATAAACATGTTGAGGAAGTTTACTTTAGTGGAATGCAATACATGCTGCTTATACATGCTACTTTGCAACTCTTGGTTCTGGAAAAGGATCCATAACCTATTGGGACAATGGGAACTTTATATTTTGTGTTTGCTTTCCTCAAAATGCCCTTTCATTTTCCATCAGGATAAGAAATAAATTAGTTTGCACATATCCTGTTCAGTAATTTGACAGTGCTAAACCTTTTTTGTCTCAAAATATTTTTGAAGCAAAATAACTATTTCCTCTTTGAAATTATTGTAATTTAGCCAGCAAAATGTCAATTTTTTCACTTACAGAGGAATTCTTCAGTTACTAAGAAAGCCATACTGAGATGTGCTCAAAATATTGCAATTGTATGTTACATTCCATGGAAAATATTTTTGTTTTGTCCTGCATAATTGTCCTTCCAAAATCAATTTGTGAGATTTGGTAAGCTTGCTATTAAGTTGTTATATAGCAGTATTCAGAAGCTTTTCATCTGGAATCTAAATGGAAGACATTTTGTTGTCATTATATTGACAAATGCTTGGAAGATAACCATCAAATCTTCAATTCCTTTAAATTCACAAGTTGTATTTTATTTACTTGTATAAGAAGGTGACACTTTCATCATCTCCATTGGTAGATAAAAGCAGGGAAAATGATGACCAAAAGAATGGAGGTTTTCTCTTGATTTCAGATTGCCTGCCTATTTAAGGTAGCTAAACACAGCATTAGTTATTTGTCAAGTAGATCTACATAAATACAAATAGTCATCTATTTCACAGGCCTTGAAATAGGCAAAAGTTTGAAGAGAGAGCATTGCAATTGAGTGTGCAGACAAATCAAGGAAAGGTTAAATGAAGCTCCTTTAGGACCCTTGCCACACACCCTTTTCAAAGAAATGAAATGTAAGTGGTATTTTAAGGCCAGGTCACATCGCCCGACAGATGCAAAACGTATGTAAAAAGGACACAGCGGACGAGCAAATTTTATCCGCTCTCAAAAGTGCCCCAAATTTGCATAAAGAGAACAGAAAAGAACGGACGGGGGGAGGGTGTAGTGCGGATGTAAAACAGATGCTCAATGGAAGCCTAGCTGATGAAAGCGGATGGAAGCGGATGGCATGTCTGCAGGGCTTCCGGGGGAGCAGAGCAAAGCGGATGCGTAGCAGAAAGAGCGGATGCGTAGCGGATGCAGAGCGGATGCGTAGTGGATGCAGAGCGGATGCATAGTGGATGACGCGGATGATGTGGATGCGTAGCGGATGCAGAGTGGATGCGTAGCAGATGCGTAGCGGATCACTGTACATGCGGGCAGGATGCATTGCGTCAGCCCCACGGATATAAAAGGAGGCAGCTCGCAAGCAGGTCACCATTCAGAGGAAAGACCTCGATGCCACGGACACATCTCCATTGAACACAGACATCTTATCACTAGACATCTTGCATCATGGGGAAAGAAGAGGAAGCCTGTGCCATCTTCTGCAAGCCCTGGCAAGAGGGATAGATCACCATCCCACCGTGCCGCTGACTCTTGCCTGGTGCATGGTTGCTGGCTCTCTTCAGCTGCTGGTGCCTGCTCACTAGGCTTCTATTGCTTGTTGGTAGCTCGGTTGCAAGCTTCTGGCGTTGTGCTGCTCTGCTAGCATTAGGCTGCGCTCTGGTGGTGCTTCTCCTGCTGGTGGTCAGCTGGGTGCCTGGCTTCCTCCTGTCTCGCTGCTAAGATGGGTGGAACAAGCCTCTGGAGAAGCCCTGTTATGTGCAGGCCCTGCCAAGAGGGAGGAAGAGGCAAGGCAAGGAGAAGGAAAAGGGAAGAGAGTGAAGCAGTATTCCATCACATGAGGAGCATGAGGAGGATGTTGCTGGAGGTGGCTGAGGGAGACACGAGTATATGTTGCACGGAAGGGCCGTACAGCGCCTCGATCGAGACACCCGACACGCGACCAGAGCGGCACATATCCGACAGCTGCTGAAGCTAATCGGAGAACTATAGACGGGGAGTCGTCTGGGGCTCTACTACCTTCAAGATGTCCTTCCTCGGTGTGGTGGAGCTATAATGCACTCACCTGGGGTACGGGAAGCTGGGCACCGCTGAAGAAAGTTCTGGCCAGGCCCCTGGTTACGATAGCTCCCGACAGGGAGGACCAATATGTATTTGGCCAAAGTGGCAGCTTTCAGCTCCATGGAGGGTGAGGTCCGCCACGAGAGGACAGTTCCTCTCGTCTACCCTCCACTTCTCAAAGGCAGCCCACAGGACCAGCCCCAGTCCTCTTCTGGCCAGGAGACAGCGACACTGTCTCAGGCAGGTGTGCCACAGAGCGCCCCGTGACAGAGACCCCCCCGACAGTCTGCAGCACCCTGGGCCGACGAGATCATGGAGGATTCTCATCAACACACATGGGAGCGAGAAGAAGCAGGAACTTTAAAACCCAAACCGTAGAAGCCGCAACACCCGTTTCAGTCTAGTCCACTCACAGAAAGTAGGGCACCATGAGAGCAGAACCGGTAGGGACAGAGCCGCACTGTCCTTTGGTTGAGATCGACAGGGGAGCAGAACCCTCAATAGACGGGCGCAGAGTGGCTCCTCTCGTCAGCTGGTACAGCTTGAAGATTCCTTTCTCAACGCAAGCCTGTCCGTTCATCCTACGTGCAACCCAGATCCTTCGATGAGACATGCCCGAGCCCCTAGTACCCAAGGTTGATGAAAGGAGCGATCACGGCGCCTGCTGAGCACCACCCCTCCCAGGCCCCGCTGACCCTGCTCCCAACCCATTTTCCAGGTCTGCCTCCTACCAACCCCAGGCGAATTGTCCAACAGGCCTTTCCAGGCTTTTCAACAGGCCCTGTCTTCCTTTTACCAAAAGGCTGAGCAGCTTGACCAGGGAGTTCCAGCAGAACCCAGCGCGCTTGCCTCCAGGTCAGCAAGGTCCTCGCCGGCCACCAGACGCCTCTACGGCAATCGCGGCTGCAAACGCAGAACTTCCCACTGCACTCTCCTTTCCCACCCTACATGATCCAGCCCAGCCTCAAGAAACAAATTGGTCATGGTTTCCTGTGCCTGAAATCATCCAGGGTCTTGAGAAGGGCCTCTCAACCTCGCACGACTGGCTGGAGCCAGCTGTTCTGAGAGCTTTCCTCGAAGCTACTCATCTGCTGGGTGTCCGCTCCGGGGCCAGGGACCCAACTGGCGCTTTCAGACAACAACCCCGTCAGCCCACTCCACGACCTCCTGACCACAGTCCCTGTCCTCTTTAACCTGAGGCACGATCGGACAGCTGCAGAGTGGACATGAGGACATTGCCAGAGGACCGAGTTTGTTAGCCGGTGCATATTATCATTGTTGGACGCTTGCTTTGTTGCACTTTTCTTGCGTATTCAATTGCGTATTAATAGTCTACGACTTTAACTGTGTTAATAAAAGGTTCTTCTTTGCCTTCAGACCATTCACTCGCTTGGGTACTTTTTTTTACTAATAAGTCGTTGGTGGATAAGCTTAGCGTTAGAAAATGGTTAAAGCATTTGCATGGTCTATGCGGATGGGGCAGGGATACCTGGTGGAGGCATGGGTTAAATAGCTTGATTGGCAGTGGATGAACGGGATCTTGTGGGCATGGGGTATTAAGCTAGGTGGGATAGATAAACTTCCCAGTGCCATTGGACATAGTTGGGGATGATATGTGTCCACCATCCAGATCCTTACGATAGCCTATGCCCTTTTATAATCAAGCACAATTTATCAATTGATCAACAACAATTTCAAATATAAAACAAACCTCTTTAATAATGCCCTGTTCATTGCAATGGGCACTCAAAGTACATGAGCACCCAATCCTCATAGTGTGATGAGACAGGGTATTCAAGAAGGCATCCATTATAAGCACTACTACCATCCTTGTCTTGCCCACTCCCCCTGCTCCAGCTGGGGAGTTGCACCGTGTTTCAGGAGGGTTGCCGCTCTTCTCCCTCACGTGGAAGCTGTTGGGGCTTGCACATCCACAGTATCCGGTTTCGCCCTTGCTCCATTCACCAGGCTCCATGTCCCCATTGCCTTGTTGGAGGTCCACAGGCCTGTTCTGCAACACTGGGTAGCGGTTGCACATGAGATTGTGCAGAGATCGCACGCAAGTGCTTTCCAGATAGTAGTTCTTGCACGCGTCTCTCTGGGGCATCTGCGCATGGTGGTAAGAAAGTACTCGTGAACCTTGTTGGCCAGATGAGACCAAGGCCATTCCACACACTTGGTCTTGCCACTGCGTACCGCCCTGAGTAAGATGCGCCCTTCACGGTGAGCATCTGAGTAAGTGTAGGGCTTCAAGAGTGGATTGAGAGAAAGGCGTCATCCCATATGAAAGTATGGCACATCTTGTGTGCGTTGCAGGGGGTCTGGACTGGGAAGCATGATGGAGTTGCGCTGTCTCAGCCCGTCTCTCTGAGGTCACTGGGGTTGTATACCTGGGCATGCACTGAAGCAATGACCTATGCCTGAAACATCTGATACATGATCTGTGCTGTAGTCAGCGATCGACCATGGCAAGAGAAATGCTGAGAAGCTGTAGTTGAAATAAGTGGCACTGCCACTTGACTGGGTAGCTTTTGCAGGCACGTCGCGTATCTTCCCATTCTATGGCTGCCAACGCTGTGTGGGAATCACTCTGCGATACCACTTGAGTTCTGCAAGTATCACTCTCTATCCTTGTTCGCAGTGGGAGGGACACAGCTGAGGATCTTCTCTCAGTATTCTTCGATGATGGGCCTGCACACTACTTCTGGACCAAAATGCTGATGGTCTTGGTGGCACCCCAGCTCATGCTCGTAGTTTCTGTACGTGTCCCAGAGAGCCATGCGCAGAGTACCAGTGTCCACCGTCAGCCCAGGTCCAGGCGTCGGGACGGAGTATGGTGTGCCACTGCTGGTCAACTCTGGGTCTCAGACGCTCCAAAGCAATTTCGTCAAACAATGTGGCCAACTCGCGTACATGCAACGTGAGAATTGCAGCGAGTGACTCACTCAGCCTCCCACCATCACCGTTCATTGAGCAAACTCCGCATCTCTCCCACCCAATCCTCGGCGTACCCTAAACACTTCAGGCCCTCTCGCCTTCTTCTCCGAGACACCACGGACCACACGCGAGCCTGAGAGGCTCCATGTCTGGTGATTGAATGATGGGCGGGCTACCAAAACGATGATCTGGTGACCCAGCCACTGCTGTATGCTGTGGAAATCAAGACCAGTCGAAAAGCTGAATGAGTCTGCACAACCAGGGCATGCGTGACGAAAGTGAATCCTGGCTTTCCTCCCCCTTTTATAGGAAAATGTCAGTTTCTGCCTAGGTGTCCTTTACCGCAACGTCCAGCAATTTCCAGAGTCCTAAATATCGCGAAAGATAACGTCCCTACCAATACGGTTTTTTCTCGTTTGTCAATGCTTTATATCACGAGCTGCACCGCTTTCATCCTACTTCTATGATCGTGCTACTAAGAGGTGTTGTGTCATTTTGCTGCGTAGACCGTTTCGGCTTTCGTCCCTGTGTCCGTTTTACCGCTGGGGAGCCGGATTTGAGTTGCGCGGAGCGAGCAAAGCAGCGGATGCTACGGATATAGGCGGACGGCATAACCGGATGACAAACACAGACCACCAGTATGAAACTGGAATGTTTCACAGTATGCGTACTAGATGTATACTATGGAAGACGCATTAAGGATACTTCATCAGCTCACAAGAACGCTTTTTGTGCGCTCACAACTTTTTTGAGCGGATGAAATCACAGTAGACGGATGCTGGACGGATAGAGAGTATGAAAAACGTATGCAGTGAGTACACAACGATGCATCGCGTTTTCCAACGGATGGCAAGCTTTTTTTAAGTTTTACATCCTCTTTGCATCCGTTGGTGCAGTGTGACAGGGGCTTTAGAGGACAAGGGTTTTTCTGCTAACCACTTATTTAATAGCTACAGTATCTGGGTGAGATATGAACAAAAAGTGCTTAGAATAATAAGAAGCTCTTCTGCTATATCCATTATATGTGCATGGAAAGTGGTAATTTTATGAAAGCCTCCTCAATTTCTGCTTTTATTTTACTTAACATTTAACTCATTATTGAACTGCTTTCTTATCTGGTTTTCTTTGTTTATATTTACTGTCTATTAGTTGAAAGAAGCTCATGAAAGTAGGGAGAGAATAATCAAAAGCTGTATTGCCCAGACTTCTAATGTAGTAAAACTTCTTCAAGAAGAGAGGAAGAAATCTCCAGATGACATAACATTACTAAAGCAACTCAGGAAAGAGCAGACAAAAGTAAGTAGCAGAATTTGGTTGCTTTAAATTCTATTATATAAAATATGAATGAAAATTGACTGTTCCAGTGGCACAGAAAGTTGACTGTTCCAGTGGCACAAGAAAATTACAAAAATAGTTATCTGTGGTTTGACATAATCATCCTAATGCTGGAAAAGGACCAGTTCTCTCTAACAAATGTTTTTGTCATTAGATATTCTTCTATGCCCATGTTTCACTGGAGAAAACAGATAGAAATAGAAATAATGAATTGACAAACTGGCTGTTGCAGATTGTATTATTAGATAAGGCAATGCCTTCTTCAGTTGAAGCTCAACACCTGGCATCTTCGTGGGCATATCTGCAATTTTCTCAGCCACAGTATAGACCAGCCATGTCATATTTCAGGATATTAGTTCAACTTCCCAATTTCACCTTGAGCCCTGGGGGTTCATTCTAAGCAAGCCTGAGCCTGCTCAGCCAAGTACAGCTTGGTAATACAATAGGATTACTCAGGAAAAAAATTAACCCTGTGTTCTAGTCCTATCTTAGGTACAAAGCCAATCACCCTCTCTCAACCATAGGAAACCAGATACAGCAGACTATTTCCAAAAATGTTAGGTAAGCTGCAGGGGCTGGTTCAAGTAGTTGCACGACTGTCTTGAAGGAATACATACAAACAGAAAGACAAAAATGAGGAATCTACCATCAGTATCATTTTCTTATATACTAAACAAAATTTATATATGCACACACACACATACACACAGTTTTATATTGTATTACATGTACAAGTATTCATGTCTTGTTAACCACACATAATTAAGTCTTGTTTATGGAAACTTGTACAAACAGATGTTCTATTGATTAATATAAATTAATAATTAAATTATTATTAATGTTTGCTAGTTGAAGTCAAACACAACTTGAAAGGAAAGCAAACATGAAAATTTAATCTATAAACCATTTTATACATCTAAATTTCTAGGCAGTCCTTGGGACACTTATTTAGATATAGAAAAACAGATGAATGGTACAGACACTTCTGTAACGATAGTAAAGTTTGGAGATCCCATACTCTATCAATTTTTTACATTTTTGTGAACTTAAAATGTACTGTATCCATTTCAGCTGCTGTCGGGTGACTTCCCAAACATTTGGCATATTATCTATTGTTAAACAATCTGAGTATTGACAAAAGATAAAAGGTTTCCTGAAACAGAACAAATTGTGAAATCATTTTTTGTCCAGAAGAGAGCAGTACAGGGCAAGGCGACCAACATACTTTGAGCACTGCAACTTCAACAGTGAGCTGGAGCTCTCAAGTTTCTTCTTAAAGGGTTGCAAATGGGTCAACTGGATAGAAAATAAGGCTCTACTAACTAGATATTTTCCATATGAATGTAATTTCAGGCATCAGAATCTGCAAAATTTTTATAAGGCAAATGTGAAATGATTTAATATACATTGCTATATTTCTGTTGATGTAATAAGACTGACCTTCTTGTCTTGACTCACTCATATTAAAATTAACTGCAATTATTATCAAAAAAACCCTGTGTTTTTAACAGCTAATTAGGATGACACATTTATAATGTGTCATTTTAAAGACACATATGTTGAATAAAGAATTTGTCATTTTGGGGATTTACACCATCTATAACAAGAGGTCCCCAACCACCAGGCCCCGGACCAGTACTGGTCCGTGGATCATTTTATACCGGGCCGCAAAGAATGAATAAATGTGATTAAAATATATATAAAATATGTTTTATCATTTCTTTATCATTTCTTCGGTAAATGATAACCCCTTCTTAACTAAAACGGTCAGGAACTTTAAGTGTTTCTGCGTGAAACTGGTCCTTGTAACAAAAAAGGTTGGGGACCACTGATCTATATGACAACATCATCACCCAGGTGATCTAATTATTTGTGTTATTGTATCATTATGTCACTGAAATAAATTGATTTAAATGATATAATTTGCATCATTTGCTTGATGACATCATTATGCAAATATTGCAAATCACAGCAAAATTAGGTTTTCTGCACAGAAAATGTTGCATTAAAGTTAAAATAACCCATTCAAAAGTATATTCTCTGCTTTTGCAATTTTTCAGCTGGGCTGAAAAGAAAAAATATTTTCCAATTTCTCACCAATATGAATTTTAGCTTTGTTCTCTTCTAAATGTTTATAAAATGCTTACTACTTCTAATATTTAATTCCCCAATATTTTACAATGAAATTCCAGTTTTTCATAGGAAGATTTATTTACTGAATGGTGAGAAAACTTGATTAAATGTTTTATTTTAATCTGTTTTAAGTATATTTTTATTATTTTTATCCAAATCTATTTTTATACATTGTCTGCTTATGGTCAATCCCAATTGTTATGCTAAGTCTTTAAAGCCTTTCTTCTTTTCTTTCTCTTGTAGTTGAAATTAATGCAGTCAGAGTTAAATGTTGAAGAAGTGGTAAATGACAGAAGCTGGAAGGTAAGGAACAGCCCTAATTTGTGAATTTTTGTCATACCATATTAAGGCTCTGATTGATGGGGGATGAAAGCTAGCAAGAGAACTATAATTCAACTTAAATCCAAATATGAAAATCAAGTAGAAATACCTTACATCCAAAAAATTAATGCATACAAGTAGTCTTCAATTGTAATGGAGCCCAGAACTTCCATCATAAGTCATAACTCGAGACATCCATGTGACCAGTCTGATTTTACAACCCTTTTTGCAGCAGTCATTAAGTGAACACTGCAATTGTTAAACAAACATCACATTGATTAAGCAAGTCAATGCATTCCTATGGGCATTTCTTGCCAGGAACCAGCTGAAAAGGTTGATTTCTGACAAAAATAAAGTTGCAAATCCTGTCACATGAGCACAGAACTGCAACTGGCCATAAAGATCATGTGATTCCTGTTATGTGATCACAAGGATGCTGCCATCAGAACTTTGGAACAGTTCTGTCATAAAAATCTCTGCCCGCCATGTGTGGAAATATTTCAGCCAATTATTTAACCCCTTTTATCCTGAAAGTTTACAAACCTGGACAACTAGATATCACTAGTTTTGTTTTTCTGAGTACATACATTTGGCTCTGATTACCGCTTTGAAGCACAGAAGCTAATTAAGTTTTTAGATATTTGGATCCATTCACATTTGTATCAATCAATTTTCTGTTTTGCTGTTTTAGATATTTAATGAACGCTGCAGAACTCATTATAAGCCCCCAAAGACCCAATAATGCAAATGCGGGGGGAGATTCCCCTGAAAGTGGTCTTCAGTCATGCAAATAAACTGGAAAAGAAACATGGAACAAAATGCATGGGACCTCTTGAAAAATGATACCCACGGGATCTATGAGTGATTTTGCTAATAAAGATCAACCAACTGTTAATTTGTACAAGATATTAGAAGAAAAAACATTAAAAATATTCAGATGGAATGTGATGTCACATACTTGGCCTCTTTTGATACAGCAGCAAATATACTTTACTTTTATCTACTCTCATATACCTGAAGATTTTTACATATAAAACAATGTTGTACTCTGCTAATTATATAGGTTCTTTTAAGACTGTGAGAAATATTGATGGTAAACAAAACTTTATTCTAATTACCAACATTGTATAATCCTAATGTGATCACATCACATTGTGAAGGTGTGTTTCAGAGATGAGAAAGACTTATACTGCAGAGGTCCCCAACCTCTGGGCTGCAATGAGCAAAGCCCCATCTGTACATGTGCGGGATCCAGGCAGCATGCAAAACCATGCCTCCCCAGTCCTCAGAAAAACTGCCCTCTACAAAACCAGTCCCTAGCGCCCTTAGAAATTTTTTTTCATTTAAGTAAAGCACATACAAAGAATTAGTAAAGTTGAATTTTGGAATGTTTTGTATGAATATGGATTTCAGGTTTGATTTCTGAATGTGATAATAGTACTGTATGATCAAAGTACAGTACTGTGAGAATAAATACAATACTTAGTAAAGAGTTCCACATTGCTATATATGATACGATATCATCTTAGTTGTTTAGTGTAGTTATGCATAACACTTAAGGGATGCTTATAGAGACAGTATGGTTTTGGATTGATTATGTGCCATCAAATTGGTGTTGACAACATGAGAATCTATGACTCTTATCATTATGGAAATCTTTCAGATCTTCCAATGGTGCACCCATCACCATTGTAACTGAGTCCATCCAACTGGCTGCTTGTCATCCTTTCCAGTTCCAAGGACAGTTGTTTTATCTGTTTGATATTAGTTTGGGTTTTTTTTGTATTTAATTTTGTGTCTCCATCTGGTTATGACCAGGGGTGGGATTCAAATTTTTTAACAACCAGTTCTATGGCCATGGCTTAGTTGGTGGGTGTGGCTTGGTGGTCATATTATTGGCTGGGTGTGGCCAACTTAATATTACTCACATCGAGGCACGCATCTCCTTGCCTGGTCTCTCATGACTGTGGGGATGCTGCAACAGTTGTAAGTGTGAAAAATGGTCATAAGTCACTTTTTTCGGTGCCATTGTAACTTTGAATGGTCACACCACACAAGCAAAGTACCAGCAAAGGAAGGNGTTTCCTTCCTGCCTTCCTTACAGGATTAGGCCAGTAATTTCTTCTAACAACTGGTTCTCCGAACTGCTTAGAATGTTAACAACTGGTTCCAGCGAATAGGTGCGAACTGGTAGAATCCCACCCCTGGTTATGCCCATGTATAAAAGCATCCTTTTGGTTGTTTGAAGTCCATGTTAGCTATGAAGAAATGATTGGAGACCTGGTGGTGCAGTCGTTAAAAGTGCAGTATTGCAGGAAAACTCTGCCTACAATCAGGAGTTCATTCAACTTTTCATCCTTTAGTGGTTGATAAATTGAGGACCCAGAATATTGGGGGCAATATGCAATAATGCTTCTACAATGTAAATAGCCCAGAGAATGCTATAAAGCGTTGTGATGTGGTATATTAATCTCAATGCTATTGCTGTTGGTTACAGAAATAGAGAGACTAATCTCCTGCTTCATTTTGGTTTTCCAAACTATTCAGTCCAGCTATTTTTCATCTTTCATGTTTCCACATCTTGGTTGAATGGCTTTTTAGCAGGTGCAGAACACTGCTTAAGGGGTTGTCTATTAGGACACATAGATCTCTTTCACAGTCACTAATTATTGAGTCATGTACCACCTATTTTATACCTGTACATTTGGGTTTTCTTGCAGAAATGTATGATCTTAATTTTTTTCAGCACTTAATTGCATTTTGTTGGATAGTCTTTGTTGAAGTCTGTCAAGATTCTTCTGTACATTGAGACTATTTTGTAAAGTGTTCATTATTTCCCCCACCCTGGTGTTTCCAAATATGATGAGTTCCCCTTCTGTCCCCTTATGAAAATCATTTATGGAGATGTTAAATAACTTAAGACAGAACTTTGAGCCGCTCCGCTGCATGTTTCCCTCCATGTAGTTGTAGATATATTGAGGATTACCTGCTGGGTGCAGTTGGTCAACCAGTTGTGAATCCATCTAGTGATGCTGTCTATGCCACACTTTTCTATCTTACTAAGAAGTAGGCTGTCATCTACTTTGTCAAATGCCTTACTGAAATCTAAGTAAACTATGTCCACAGCACTTCTCCAATTTAGTCACTTTGTCAAAGAAGCCAATAAAGTTTGTCTGGCATGATCTATTTTTGACAACCCCTGCTGGCTTCTAATAATTGCCTTGTTCATTTCTAGGTGCTCACAAATGCACTCTTTGATTATCTTTTCCAGAGTCTTTCCAGATATTAATGTCAGGCTGATTGATCTGTAGTTTCCTGGATCCACTTTTCCCCCCTTTTTGAAGATGGGAACCACATCAGCTCTTTTCCAGTCTTCTGGTATTTCCTCAATGTTCCAGAGTTTTTGAAAGATATATTTGGGTTTCTGACATCATATCGGCCAACTCCTTCAGGAATCTGGGATTATGCTATTCGTACATTGCACTATTAGTATTACACCATTAGTACTCTAAAGCAAGATTATAAGTATTTTAGTATTTTACGGGGAATTGATTGTATAAAGAGATTCAATTGTAAAACTAATTATGAAGGAAGATTATAGGGGTCAAGAGGAAGACTGAAAAAAATTACAACTGAAAGAGTTGATGAATTGCAAAAACAAAAGTATCAAATGATAAATTAATACGGTGGGAGCTAGGATGATTTACAAAGATCAAAAAGTATGGAGAAATAGTGAATAGTGTTGGTATATGTTTGTTTCAGTTATACTTCCTTCTCTTTTTGCCATATCATGTATTTAGTTTTTTATTCCTTTTTTTCTGAGCTCTACATAACATTTATTCTGAAAGTAAATAGTCAGAGGAATATGTATGACTTGAGAAACGTTGAAGATTTTACATAAAAGTGAGAATTGCTTCTAGTGTTTTTGCACGGAAACACTATTTTGATAGGCATATTTAGAGTTTCAGCATTGACCAAACTTTAATAACATAGATGTCTTGATGGAGCTCTTTCTACATTATTAAGTTTCAAAACATTTGTACAGTATTTATTGCCCCTCAGCTGGTGATAGAATTTGCTGCCCTTAAGCAGGGTTGGTGGGGCCTCATTAGTATACTGATGGAGACTACTGGGGCTGTGGGCCAAACTGGGAAACTGAAAAACCTCCTGAGCAAAGACTGGCAAACAATCTCCATGCTGTTATCTATAAAACCACATGGTTGTGTCAATGTCAGTGTGAATTTTACAAAACAATAAAGAGATTTTAACTTTTTATTAGAATAGTGCAATATAATGAATATCCAAAGATCACAAGATATGAATGAAGAAAATTATTTCAGTATTAAGGGAAGCTCAGGCTACCAAGTTTGGAGACGTTTCAAACAAAGCCACTGATAAGAGGTGAAAAGAATTATCGGGACTGAACGCCTCCATGGATAATTAAATGAAGGTTGCCTACATACTTCTATTGATTACATTTGTAGGAAATTCCTTAGATTCTGAGTTAGGTTTATCTGATTTAACAAAGTTGTGTATTCTGCTAGCAACTTGCTAGTAGGAAGTTTCTTGCAGCATTTACTCAAAATACCATCTCTCTCATAACATTTGTTGCCCTGTTACATTTTGTATCTTTCAGACATAAATTCTTCTCTAAAACAAGCATATTAATCTGTCTCAATGTTTCCTTAAAGAATGTAGGATTTTGTTCTTCTGGTCATTCTAGGGTATGTTTCCTTATCCTTTAATGAGTTGGCCTACTTGCTGGTTATTGGTGATTTCTTTTTTCTTTTTATCTGAGGGTCTGATAAGCTATCCCTTGATTTCTTTTTCTGAGTTAATCTATATATGTCCCCCCCTTTTAAGTCAACCCCATTGTCAGTATTGCGTGACTGAATCACTCACCATGTTAGGGCTGCAGAGAAGCCCTAAAAGACCTTGGAGTATCCCTTATTCAAAGCCCTTGTATTATATTACATTTTGAGAGCATTATCAACAAAAATATAAACAACTAAGACAGCATCTGCAATAATAAATACGTTGCATGTCTGTTGAGAACAAATTTATTTTTCTGAGTGAGCACATGTACAAACTTAGGTGGTGTGTATAAATGTTTATAAAATGAAGTGTGAAGTTCAAGAATCAGGAGCACATGCTGCTTATTGCTCCAGATTGACATGTATGCCCCACCCCCGGCCTCTTATTTTGTTGTCAGAGGCCTTCGGAAAGGCTTCTGCAGCCAAGAAACAAGCTCTGGATTGACAGCGAAAGGCCTCTGGTAGTGAAACAGGTTCAACACTCGTTTCTCTTTCCAAAATGGCTTTCCAAAATGGAGGGTGGGGGGGTGCTGTGCGTGAGCAGTGGTAGGTGGCTGCAGAAGTTGGCTGGCCGTGGCCACATAGGTTCCTCTGGATGGGGTTATTGGTACTGCCACCGCAAGGTGAGACAGTCAAAAAGGCATCCTCAAAAATAAGACCTAATGACTCTTTCAGAGGAAAAAAAAATAAGACCAGGTCTTATTTTCAGGGAAACACAATATATGTCTTTCCTTCAACTTAACTTGGAATCTCTATTTTATCTCCACAAAAACACCTCTGTGAGGTAGGCCTCAAGTCATCAGTGAGTTTCCAAAATTGGAAAAGAAACTTGAACCTGGGTCTCATTGGTCATCTCTTCAACTTCTGTAACATACTGACTCGTTCTCACATGCTAAGCCAAAACTAAACTAACCACATTTGGACTTCATTTATTTATTAAATTTATATGGCACCCATCTCCTCGATAGGGTGACTCTGGGCAGCTTAGAGAACAGAAAAAGATACATAGAAAAGCAATTAAAAATTTTAAAACTGTACATTAACATTTTAAAACTATGCAGAAAACCAGGATCAAGAAGACGGATGGGATGGGGTTGAGGTCTTCTTACCACATCAGCAACCTCTAGCGATAAGCACCCTTCTTTCTCATGACTCCAAGGCAGCCAGCAAACCCAAATTTTAATGCCCTTCTGGAAAGCTAAAAGGGTGTGAATGGTTCTCAATATCTAGTGGTAGCGTGTTCCACAGGGTGGGGCCACAGCAAAAGAGACTCTTCTCTGTGACCCCACCTGCCTGAATTCCTTAGTAGATAGGGTCCATCGCAGGTCTCTTCTGCTGGTGTGAGTGGGACAGGCTAGTTTCATTGGTGTGAGATGACTCCTCAAATAGGCCCGTGCCATATGGGGTTTTAAGGGTATTAAAAATAACTAACTATAGTCTTGAATTGGACCCAGAAGCAAACTAATAACCAATTCAGAACATGCAGCAGGGATGTTATATGTGGCACCCTAGGGCTTTCAAATACTCTTCAAGGGTAGCCTCATGTAGAGCACATTGCAGTAATCCAACTGAGAGATGACTAGGACATAAGTGACTTCATGATCCAGATAAGGGCGCAATTGATTCACAACATGAAGTTGCCTGACGGCCCTCCCGCTCTTTGAACAGGAGTCGCGAGTCCAGGAGACTCCCAGGCTGCCACACCAAGTCTGTCTGCAGTGCAACCCCATCCAGAAACTAAAAACTCTATCAGCCAGTTTAAGAGGTGCCTTGCGCCCACAGCCATTCCATCTTGCCAGGGTCCAGCTGAAGCCTGTTGTCCTGTATCTACATCCCTACAGCCTCCAGGCACTGAGAAAGGGTGGCCACAGCATCACTTGGATTATCAGGGATGGATAAGTCAAGCATAGTGATGATGCTTTGTCCAATGGTTTCATGTTTATTAAAAAGAAACGAGTAGAAGCTGAAGTAGAATTCTCTCTCTCCCTCTCCCTCCCTCCCTCCAAGCCCCATAGCCAACCCAAAAAGATCCTATGAAATATCAGTCTATTCTGAGTCATAGATATGCTTAGAAGAGGCTGGACCTCTGCTGTAGAATTGGGAATCCCTTATGCAGCACCGAAGTTAGTATGCACCAACCAGCAGCACCAGAAGAGTACCGGTAGATTTTAAAAGTTTCATTTTGGCATCTCCCATTTTTTCCCCTAGGTCATTCAGACCAAACATACCAAAAGAACCTGACTGACAACCTTTCTCACAGTTCCTTTCAGGTTCATATCCAGTGAACTTGTTAACCATTACCTAGCCAGTTACTCAAGTCAGATAATGCCAAATACTGTAAAATATTTCAAGTCATATGCCTTAGGATACTTCGCTCCTATTATATGAAAAGGCAGTCTCTGTTCTGTACAGAATACACTCCATTCTGTGGAGCTCAGCAACTAAGGGAATCAATGCTTGTAGCTACAAGTAGTCCTCAGCTTATGACAATTGACCCCAAAATTTCTGTTGCTAATCAAGATGTTTGTTAAGCGAGTTTTGCCCTATTTTACGACCTTTTTTTCCCAAAGTTGTTAAGTGAATCACTGAAGTTGCTAAGCTAGTAACACAGTTGTTAAATGAACCTGGCTTCTCCATTGACTTTGCTTACCAGAGGGTTGCAAAAGGTGACATGAACCCAGGACACTGCAATCCTCATAAATATGAACTGGTTGCCAAGCGTCTGAATTTTGATCATTGACCATGGGGATGCTGCAATGGTCATAAATGTGAAAAACGGTCATAAATCATTTCTTTCAGTGCCATTGTAACTTTGAATAGTCACTAAATGAACAGCTGTAAGCCAAGGACTTATGGTTTAAAAAGCATGACCTCAGTAACATAATAGTGAGTTGTCATCACTTAGATAATATGGGTTGATACATTAAAAGAGGCAGTGATCCGATGCTACAACCCCACCTCCATTGGGTGGCTTGTTCTACTCCCATGAGGTGCACCATTTCCTGTAGTCATCTGAATACATAGAAACGAGTAGGAAACAAGTAAAAAAAGGAATAAGAATTGAGGCACTAAGGAGGACAATAGATGATGGATAGAAAGAATTGCTTTATAAATATTAAGGAAGCTTGATTGATTAAGTTGGAGAAGCAGAAATAAACTAGTTGGGGAAAATTCTGTGGGGTTTTTTTTCTTTTATGGTCTTTATAACCCAAAAAATGATAGATTAAAGTTTATAGAGGTTAGGCATCTTTTTTTAATGTAGGTTTAAATAATATAAAAAGGATTACTTACATTTGATTATAATAAAGAATACTCAGAAAGTAAATTGTATTAATAGATTTAAAAAAAAATACATAGATCTACATATGTTAACTATGGAATGTTATTAGGCTTAACTCCTAGCAACCATCTTTAATAAAAATTCATAGCTGTCCCATAACTATTCCAGTAATTGCATTGATCCTATCCATCTCTCCATCAACTGGTTCTTTCCAAATAAAAAACAATGTTCCTCTATTGTTTTTTTTCTAAGGTTGTTGCTGAGGCATGTGAGCTTATTCAGTGTTTCTGAATTTTGGTGACTTTGCGATAGGTGGCTGGGGAATTCTGGAAGCTGAACTGCACAAATCTGAAAAGATGCCAAGGTTGAGATACATTGATCTAAGTGACAGAGAAGCGTTATTACTCAATTACAAATAAACTTTAGACGCTGCTTGATTAGATTTGTTTAAAAAACCTATTTGCAAAGCTGTTCTAGGAATCTGTGCCCAGACTTTCGACAAGTCAATACCACCTGATTTCTCCCCATTAGCTGTGTAAGACTCACAGCTCCTCGAAGTGAGTAGATGCCCTGGGGCCAAAGGATGGCGGCGTAAAGCTATCGATTGCTGTTCTTTCTAGGCACATTATTTTTGTCAACATCCTCAAAACATTTCAATTACAATGAAAAAAAAAAATAGAGCACTTCCAGAATATGCAATTTCTTTTTTCAACATGAGACAATGTTGGTCAGAAGTGAATATGGATATTTGTGTTTACTCTAACCTCTCTCTTTTTTTTTTTTGAAGGGCCTCTTCCTGAGCAATTATTAGCCCAGGAAGACAATATGTGATTTGCTGAACTATTGTGTTGTTAATCGGGTTCTACTGCTATCTTTTGCTTTGTTCCTCGACAGATCAGGCAGAGTCAGCAAATTATTAGGTTTGGAAAGAGTCATTGGACTGGTTTTCTGAGTGGCTGTTGGCTAAGCAAATGTCTGAGCATGTGGTCCAAGGGGGAGGGTCTCACAGCTGCAGTTGACTCATGGATCAGATGAGCAACTGATGAGTCAAGACATTCTTTCAGTAACTTCTCCCTCTTAACCTTATTTTTTTAGAAAAAGAACAGGCAACTGGTGGCCCATGAGGGAGTAGTAATAGGAGAAATGGAGAAGTTGAAACTGCTTCCTTGCTTGCTCATTTGATTTATACACTCAGCTTACACAGCATAACCTTGGACAGATCACAAACAATACTAAAACATTAAAAATAGGGGGGGAGGAACCCACAATACTAAACTCCTGGTGTCCCCAATTGTAGCACATTGACTGCTCCATTTAGCTTCAGCCTCACATTGTCCCAACCCTTTTGTGGAAAGTCAGTTTTTGGAAGGCTCGAAGGGGTTACCAGATCTCAGGAGGAAGGGTGCAGTAAAGAGCAGGGGGCACTGCCTAGATCCCACTAAATGGCAATATTTAAGGAACGAACCTGGAATCTGCTCACTCAGCAGACCTAATGAGCCATGGTGGTACAGTGGTTAGAGTGCAGTACTGGCGGCTACTTCTGCTGACTGCTGGCTGCAATTCAGCATTTCAATTCTCACTGGCTCAAGGTTGACTCCGCCTTCCATCCTTCATAGGTGGGTCAAATGAGGACCCAAACTGTTGAGGGGAATAGGCTGACATTTAAAGAGTGCTGTAAAGCACCGTGAAGCCATATATAAATCTAACTGCTATTGCTGCTTTTGCTAATGGAATAGGCAGATACCCTCAAGATGCAATCTGTAAATGACCTGACCGTGGATCATTAAAAGCATTAAAGATAACAAGTATTGGCCTTAAACACAGAGCCTTTTCCACCATACTTCCTGATGCCCATCAACAAATAGAGTTCTCCACTTAGAGCAAGCTTTTACTTTCTCAGAATAACAAAGTTGGAAGTGATTTGGAGGTCTTCTAGTCCAACAGCAGGAGAGCCTTTATACCATTCTGGACAAATGTGTCTGATCTCTTGTTAAAAACCTCCACAACTTCTGGAGAAAAGCTGTTCCACTGATTAATTGTACTGACTGACAGGACATTAGTTCTAGGTGGGTTCTCTCCTTGATAAGTTTCCATCTGTAACTTCTTGTTCTGCCCTCAGGTGCTTTGGAGAATAGCTTGACCCCCTTACTGTGACAGCCCCTCAAATATGTCACCCCAGTCCTCCTCTTGGTTAGACTAGACATGCCCAGTTCCTGCAACCGTTCATCATATGTTTTAGTCTCCAGTCCCCCAATCATCTTTGCTCTTCTCTGCACCTTTCTGGAGTCTCCATATTGCTTTTGTATCCTGGAAACCAAAGCTGGATGAAGTACCGTATTCCAAGTATGCCCTTACCAAAGCAGTGTAAAGTGGTACGAACACTTCACATGATCTTGATACTGTCCCTGTTGATACAGCTTAGCCTCTCCCTGCACCTCCATTTTACCTACCTATACTGTCTAAGAGAAGAGCTCCAACAACAAATTACACGCAAAACTAATGTCATATTTGTTTTTAATAGAATTAAGATGTGTAGTGCAGATTTAACTAACATATTTGTAAAAAATGATATTTTTTTTTACTTTTACAAAATAAGCACTACGTGTATAGATAGATGTATATACCCCATAGGAATGTAACAAAAGATCTTCTAAGTCACACTTTAGAAATAAGTCAAATCCTCATGCTTTTCTTTCTTGCTCTGGTAATTAGTGAGCTCCAGTGGCTTTTCTTTATGTGGGAGCCTTTGGTACACTCGGACATGAAAGTACTCATCATTCCCCACATGGATCTAGAAAATAAGAAAAACAATCAGATCCAATACCAAACAGAGAAAGCGAAAGTTAGTCTAATTAGAAAGAAATACCGCTTGTAAACATTTTACAATATCTCAGGAAGGTTAGGAGTGGCGGGGGGGGGGG
>BHFT01062896.1:0-19219 GCA_004320025.1 Laticauda laticaudata | reverse complement strand
AACTTAAATTAGAGATAAGATTCAGAGAGAAAAAAAAATGTGTCCTTTGTTCATAAAAGAGGCAACCTTTTAAACATAGTTGAGAAGAAGACAAATATTTTAACTGTAGCAGTACAATTAAAGAATAAAATATCTTAGAAAAGTTAAGTAGGGGACTTTATAATAATTCAGGAACACAATAAAAGAAAATGGTTTCAGGAATTGCTTTGTCATACTGATTGAGTAATGCGCGATTTTTTGGCATAAGCCTATAACTTGGAAATGCAGACAGATCCAAGTGAATGAAAGAAACCAAAATTACAGATTTTCGATGATAACACTTTATCATAAAATAGTTTTTACAATCTATTTAATCATCATTTTGGTGGCCAGGGTTCTCTAATCACCACTGAAGATTAGTACATTTTTGCCTTTTTGATACAAGCCATAAATCACTTGTTAGCTTTGTTATAACTGCTCAAACAAAAAAAAGGGAACACAAAATAAGATAACCTAGACCTGAATGAATGAAATATTTTATTAAATACTTGTGTTCATTACATAGTTGAATGTGCCTGACAACAAAATCACACAAAAATTGTCAATGGAAATCAAATTTAGCAACCCATGGGGTCTGGATTTGGAGTTTACACTCCAAAATTAAAGTGGAAAACAACAGACAGGCTGATTCAACTTTGATGTAGTGTCCTAAAAAAAACGTCAAAATGAGGCTCAGTAAGTGTGTGTGGCCTCCATGTGCCTGTATGACCTCCCTACAATGCCTGGGCATGCTCTTGATAGGTGGGCAGATGGTCTCCTGAGGATTTCCTCTCATACCTGGACTAAAGCATCCGCCAACTCCTGCGACAGTATGTTGGTGCAACGTGGTGGTTGGTGGATGCGAGTGAGACCATGATGTCGCCAGATGTGCTCAATTGAGAAATGAGAATCTCATTCTCAATGAGAATGTTCTCGCATGGCGTCTCCACACCCTGTCATGTCTTCACAATATGCTCAGTGTGAACCTGCTTTCACTGTGAAGAGCACAGGACGCGCAGTGGCAAATTTGCTAATCTTGGTGTTCTCTGGCAAATGCAAAACGTCTGCGGTGACTGGTGTGCTGGGCTGAATTAAGCAACAACCCTCACCTGTGGCACGTTGGGCGCTCATACCACCCTTCATGGAGTCTGTTTCTGACTGTTTGATCCAGCACTATGCACATTTGTGCGCCCGCCTAGAGGTCATTTTGCAGGGCCTAAGCAATACTCCTCCTGCTCCCTCCTTGCAAAGGCAGAGGTAGTGGTCCTGATGCTGGGTTGTTGACCCTCCTACGGCCCCCCACGTCTCCTGATGTACTGGGCCTGTCTTCCTGGTAGCGCCTCCATTGCTCTGCCGACACTACACTGACAGACACAGCAAAACCTTCTTGCCACAGCTACTTGATGAGGCCATCCTGGATGAGCCTGACTACTTGGCCACTTGTGTGGGTTGTAGACTCCGTCTCATGCTACCGACTAGAGTGAAAGTACCGGCCAGCATTCAAAGTGACCAAAACCATCAGCCGAAAACATAGGAATCTGAGAAAGTAGTTGTGGTCACCACCTTGGCAGCGCACACCGAACTCCTCTATTGGGGATGTCTTGCTAACCTGCCTCTGCTTTCGCACCTGTTGTCTATTCCACTGCACAATGTGAAATTGATTGTCAATCAGTGTTGCTACCTAGGTGGACAGTTTGATTTCACAGAAGTGTGATTGACTTAGAGTTACATTGTGTTGTTCAAGTGTTCCCTTTATTTTTTTGAGTGGTGTATTAGTGATACACACACACATGCATATATACATATCCATATGCATTTATATACAGATACAAACTTAAATTACAAAAACAATTTAGCTGCCCATAGGGTATGTTTAGTTTCATGCCAAATTAAAAATAGTAGTCTTTTTTTTCATGGTATATAAACTCTAAAGCTTTTTTTTTAAAGAAAATGTATCATTGATTAGCATTCTGTAATGGTGACAATTTTCAGATAGAAAAAAGAAAAGTAGAAATTGTGAAATTGGGCTGAATATATGAACTTTCCAACCACAATAAAGTGGTCATAATGTTATATATGATAAATTAAAGCATAAATTAGGGAGGAGAACTTGGTTCAATACCAAGAGTTTTTGAAGGGAAGGGATTGTCATGGCTTGTATATATTTTCCATGCAGAACACTCCAGGTTGAGCTAGCAAAAGTTCTTTTTTAAAACCCACAAGAGCTTGTTCTGTCATTAGCTGAACAGTAATCTCACCTGATGTACAGCAGTCTTAAGAATCTGAGATAGGTATTATTATTAAATTACTTGGTAAATATGAACAAAAAATGCATGATGAAAATTTATTCATTTTCCAAGAGTCAAAAAAGTAAGAGCTTGCTTGCTTACTTTGGCAGTTTCCTTGGCAGGACATTTGTAAGAAAAGCAAACATGAAATAGTTTATAAGCTCTAAAAGTTTAACGAATTTATTTTAACAGTCTGGTCATTATTTCCTCCATAGAAAGTAATATAATCATCTTCACTCTAGTTTGCCAATCTTTAAATCTGATGCAGCACTAAATTTTGTTGAATTTCATTAGTTTCAAGAAAATATATTCCTAGTGGAGAGTCTCTATGCTGTATTCCAAAAGTTTTAAAGACGTTTTCCATCTCTGGTTCATTCTTCCCTTTCTGCTTGAAGGACAGATACATGCAGTTCTCTGTAGTGCACTACAATTATTATTTCTGATGTCATGATTGCTTTGCTATGAACTGGAGGGAAGGGTTGGGACAGCATTTTTCTTGCAATACAAAAGGAACTAAATCCTGTATCTGTTCCCACCTCTACTTACATAAATGCATTACATAGTAACTTTCTAGGTCAGTTATTGTTTTTTCACCTGCAGTATTGGCAATATTCCTCAGTATTTGCTTTTTATTTATGATTGATTAAAATAACTTAAATCCTGAGTAAAAATCAACCATGTTTAGTCTCATCTAGTTTTTGTTTTATCAATTATTTGGTGCTTGCCAACCAGGTAGAAAAATTTAAGTGGCACTGATCTATAATTTATATCTGTTAGAACTTAAAAATTTTCAGCTCAATCCTCCAGAAAAGCTACAAAATAGAACAGTTAATAAATACAAGATATATAAAGGCCAAAACATTAAGTATAATCCCAATGGCTGCCTTGTAGTTCAGAAATCTTATTCATTTAAATATTGTGAATATGCTATAAAATATTAATGGAGGTATAGTATATTAATATATTAAGACATCATATATTAATAATGTCAGCTCTGGAAGCCATATTAGAACCAGAAGACAAATAATATGTTAATATATTATGCACCTAAAGAGTAGCCACACAGTTATACTTGTGCACCCATCTCTTTGTTTGACTTTTTTTAAAATAATTGTTTCTTTCTGTCTCATTCAATATATTGAAATAAGGGTCTTTCGGTGGATCCTTTGTGGTAAATTCAGCCTTAGTTAACATTAATAAGTACAACTGCAACTTCAGTATTAATAAATAATAGTTCTGCAGTGTTTCTGAGGTACCATTTAGTAGATCCAATCCTAAAGAAAAGGGATAAAATTAGCGAGTATTCTCCTTCAAATTCTCTTTACAAGTGGACTTATTTATTTTTAGGGGGGGGGAATCTTGAGCAGGCTTATGATTCAGAGATTTCTTAGAATCCTTCTAAGACTTTTTTCTTAGAATCTTTCTTAGACTTTGCAGTTATATTAAAATCTAGATCTTATTGCCTAATTTAAAGAAATTATACATACACATGTTCTTGTTGTTCCCATAATAAGAATTCATTCTAAATATGTTATTTGCTTAATTTTGCTTAGTTAGGATTAAGTAGGATGGATACAAATGGATTCAGAAATACCCAACGTTTTACCTTTAGAGTGGTTACATACTGACTTCAGGAGTCCCAAAATCTATTGTACTTCTACGATATCCAGATCAATTTAATTAAATTCCATTAGAAGCACTAAATCTTTAAGGTAACCAGCACGTCACCTTATATTTATTTTTGCACTCAATTGATAATATTCCCTTTTGACTTCTAAAAATTGGCTTAAATCTTTTAACAGTAATCACTTTTAGAACTGAAGTATATCTAATGAATTTATTATTCAATATTTACTCATAAAATAGAAATGGATGTAGAGTAAAGGAAGGCTAATGTTATATTTGCAGTAACTGCATTAGAAAAGAAGTTGGAGACATAGTCCCCCCAAATCAAGTTTGTAATTTGAAATGTATAATATATATTGGCAACAGCATTTGTTTTGATCTGAAAAGACATTATTTCATTAAGTTGCATTTTCATACATTATTAAACTAAAGAGAAGACTGTCCCTGCCAAGAGAAAACAAAACAACATTTTTAGGTTTTTTGCTATCATTTTGTTTCATGAGCAACATGATAGTAGAAGGGCAAATCAAATTACATTGAAACCTCAATTTAATAAGGCAATTAGCAGGAAAATGAATGAAGGGGTATCAAAGCAAAACAGAAATTCAACTTCCTATATTATGTTCCTATAATCTAAAAAACTAGCTTGTGTTGACTGTGGTATTATCTAGCCCAGACTGAAAATCCATACATACCCAACAGAATTTGCTCATTGACTTTTGTGTAAAACAGTTGGGATGACTGCACAAACATGTTGCTATCATATTTTTGAAGCTACAGGTCTTTTCAGTGAAGTATCAGAATAGGTTATTGCAGAGCCCTCTTCCAATCTCTTAGGAGTATCTTTTCATATGAAAACTTTCAGTACTCTCAGACTACATAAATAAGTGTATTATTTGCCAACTTTGCTAGCTTCATTGTTTACTTCAGTTCCAATTCACTTTGCCTAGGAAATGTCTATTAAGCAATTTAGGATTACTTAATAGAAACTATTACCTGATAGAATGGAGTTTTCACATAAAAATGCTGTCATTCACCAAATGGCAGCATTTGGAGCACAGAAATAAAGTATTTTGTAATGTTCTATCTGTTGTAATAGAAATCATTATGTATTTTTAGAGATTTGAAACTTCAAAAAGTTATTCTGAACAAAGGCAAACCAAAGTTTCTATGGAGATTTAAAGATTAACAAAAGTATTGAATATAAAATTTCAGAGGTTAAAAACCATCTCTTTGTCTGAAACCCTTCGCAATTGGAGGTAACAGCAATTTTGCATACAACTGAACAGAAACTGCCTGTGTATCTTGCCTGCTTTAGTAGGAATGCCTGGATAAAAACTGAAGATTTACAAAATATAATAAGTTGAATTGTTTGCAAAGTTTTTGTATGATTTTGAAACAAATCCTGACTTATTTTGCTATTCCCATATAGAAAGGAATAGGAGAATAGCATACACCAGCATGTGGCTCATTCATAATACAGTAGACCAGGATAAGTCAATAATCTTGAACGTGTTAATATAAACACTGCCAATACTTATTTTTGGTATTCACATCAATTTCTAAACTTGAATATCTATAAATAAGCATCAAATTGCCTTTGCTTGCTTGTTCGCTTGTTTTATTTATTTATAAAATCTGTAGGCCACCCATCTTCTGCAATTTATCAGACTTTATAAGACTGTGGCCAGAATCTCAACTTCGGTAAAAAATAACAAAGAAAAGAACATACCTGCATCACGCCATACCTTCATCTCAGCATGCTCAGTACTCTCCCACCTATTGAAAAGTTGCTTGATTCTGGAGAAAAGTGTGAGTTCTCATAGCAGCAGTTGGCTATTTCCAAAGCAGGACTGATTTAAGGGAATTGGTGAATGCAGAGCAACAGCAAAGTTGGAAGCATGGTCTGTTGTCTTATCTTGCACTCTCTCAAGCCAACCTATTCCTCTCAAATTTGGTAGAAGACGTGGTCTTGTCCCTTTCCAATGGCACTCAGTTTGGCTTTTCTAAGTGAGGCAGGTATTTGGTGGAATTCAAGCAATTATTTTAAGAGACCTTTGGACAAACCTATATTTATAGTAAAGAAAAACATATTGATTTAAATTGATTTCAGAGATATTAGGTTTGTAGATTAAAATTTGCAACTGCTATTTAAGCTTTCACTTCACAATCTATTAACTTGAGGATGATCTCTCTGAGTAGTTGTACTACTTCATAATTTGAGGCATGTTATTATATTAATTTCATTGACATGATATATCTTAATATACAATATGTCATTAAAATATACACTTTTCCTTGTGTAAATACTGTTTTTCACCACAGAAACAGCTTGATGCTTGTGCACTTTTTCTATAATATATACTGTATGTAGAACACCTATTCAAGACTGGCAATGAATAGCAGAGTAAGAATAAGATAGAAAACATTCTAATTATTAAAAATACAATGCCTATGCATATCCACTATAAAATTAGGTAAAATGCACATTGGAACAGTAGTTTTGTATTATTTGCAAAATACAAGGACAAAGGGTGTTGCCAAGAGTGAATGCTAAAAAGGCTTGTATTTTCGTTTCTGTTTTTGTTAAACAACCTTTTTTTTCATAAACCAATTTGCTGCATTGTTCGTGTGAGCAAGTATATTAGCCAAAAGAACCTAAATTATAGAAGTGGTGGGTTATATTTTAGCAGCCAGTGGGGTTTTTTTTAATCCTAAAAAAATTAAACCAAGGGCCACAGAGTACCTAAATCATCATGTTACTAATAGGGTGGAATCAATAGTCTTTTTGTTTGTTTTGTTTGTTTTTGGAAGCGACAGAGTTTCTGTATGCATTTACTATTAATATAAAGTATGCCACCTCCAGAATGAGTTTTAATTTTAAAATAATATAACACATGGTTAAATGTGGTTTAACTGGAGATTTATCTAAAGTTTTCTGCATCTTTTTGTTTTTATTTCACCACAAAAATGATCAGGAATTCACATTGCTGTAAACTACAAAACCTGCTATTAAATTTGATGTCCCGATCTTGGGGAAATTCAGCTAAATTTTAAACAAATCCATAGGCCTAAGGCTTTTTTTTTTTTTAATGGGATTGCCCAAATACACAANCTAAGGCTTTTTTTTTTTTAATGGGATTGCCCAAATACACAACTGAACTGTCAAAATAGGTTGCTTACAAGAATTATGTTGTATCTTGTGTTCCTGTGGTCAGTTAAGGCCATTTATAAAGCAGTGTTAAAACTTGCATTACCCTTTTCAGAAAAGCTTAGAAACTGTAAGCTAAATAAATCTAGGAAAAGAGTTGGGTGATTGACCTCATATAATTCATTAAGGCATTTCTTCTCTATTTGTTTATTGAAATACTATTTTCACAATATTTTAAAAACTGAACTAGTTTTCTCATTCTAATTTAAAAAAAATAAATGGTTATCCTTTCATGTCAATGGTTGTTTTTCATAAATGAATATTTTTGTTCTAAAAGACTGGATATTCTGTAACGTTAATATTTAAAATAAGCACTAGCATCTGAAAACAATATAGATGTAATATAAATAATATATAATATGTTTGTCCCAGATCTCATATACTTTTCTAAAACATATGTTTACCAAGCAGGAATGTGGTAGATGTCAGCAATGATGATATTTTATCACTAGCCTTTACTGATTATTTTTATTTTTTTGCAGGATGGATGGTCACAGTATCATTTTGTAGCTACATCATCAACAATAGAGAGGGATAGGCAAAGACCGTATTCTTCCTCACGCACACCTTCCATCTCTCCAGTGCGCATGTCTCCCAACAATCGTTCAGGTAAGATCATATACATATATATATAATATATATATATATATATATATATATATATATATATATATATATATATTTTTCTGAGGTTTTCGCGAATTTGTATGTGGATCTCTGGTTATTCGGGTTTTCTTCCCGCCGTAGAATTGGAAGTATCTAGGCAACGTTTCGATGAAGTCTCATTCATCATCTTCAGGCTTGTTTCTTCAGCTCTGTGCTTCTCAGAGCTGAAGATGATGAACGGAGACTTCATCGAAACGTTGCCTAGATACTTCAATTCTACGCGGGAAACCCGAAATAAACCAGAGATCCATATATATATATATATATAATATATATATATATATATATATATGTATATGTTTTTTTTTATTTATGTTTTTTTTTTAAAGGGAAAGGGTGCTTTAAAAAGCACTATAAATGACGTGGGATAATACGAAGGAAGCTAACAGCATATATATATTATATATAATATATATATACGTATATGTTTTTTTTTAATTTGTTTTTTTTTTAAAAAGGGAAAGGGTGCTTTAAAAGCACTATAATGACGTGGGATAATACCCGAAAGGAAGCTAAACAGCATATATATATATAATATATATATATAGTATATATATATAGATTATATATATATATAGATATATATATATATATAAAAATTGAATAATTACAGAAACAATCATCAAAGTCAAATCAAGAACTGAAATATTACCAAGGGAATTAATAACTGTAATGAAGCATAGAAAAGATACTTTTATTGTTTGTCTATTTTCTGGCTTATGGATGTTTGATGCCACCATGAAACATTCTGGATAAAGCAGAAGGGAGAATGAAAATGGTGCTTCTGAGCAGTTGGGAGGATTTCCTCCCTCTGATTAACAGCTGATTTCACGACCAAAGCCGACTCTTTGGTGGCAAAATGCTCCCTAGATTGAACAGGAGCAACTAGGAATGACCTCAGGTGACTCTCGGGGGACCCCTCACTTACCAATGAAGAGGAATCTTGATAATTGCAATTCACAGTAAGAACAGCTGGAGAGTCAGGTCGCCATCCTTTCCTATCAGCTGTTCAGGTATTTAAGCGTGCCTTCCTTTAACATATTTAATTTGTTTTCTTTCATTTTTGCTTTACATTATAAATTTTAAACATCTGATTGGATGCTGAACTTTTTTTTATAATCTTGCTGGATTATAAACCTAAAGTTTTTATTCTTTACTACTGCTTTTTTTCTGGAATAATGAAAAAAATTGCTTTCGCCACATGGAAGTCAGTGGCACAAAGATTTTTCCTTACATAGTGAAAGTGAATTGATTTACATTGGACTCTGAGAGTAAGAAATTTGTTTACCACTTTTTATAAGAACTGTGCTATTTTATTGTATTTTATTTCTGAAAATTTCTTCTTAAACAGCCAAAACTTTCCATTTTATCTTTTCTATTTACTCTCTATGCTGGGGAAAATTATCTCAAATCCTCCTGCAGTTAGCTTACTATGCAACAGACTGCCCTTGAGGTGAATTGTATATGTTTTGGGATTACATTAAAAATGGTAACAACAAAAACTTTCTGGGAAGTGTTTGAAGGAAGAATGCTTCTTACCTTAAAAGCTCTTTTTGAAAATTTAGATAAGTTCAGTGAAGCAACAACAATTATAAATCACCCTAAAGAGGCTATTCAAATACAGGCAACAGTGGAATTAGATTTGAAGTCAGATGGATTGGAAATTAATCTGTTGCGACAGAATTGGAGGAGAAGAAACTTTGTTGGAAAATTACAAATTTGGTGGATAAGGTAGAAAGGGCTAGGAATATAAAAAATCCAGAAATGACAGAATTTTTGAAAAATAATGTTGTGAAGGTATCTACAACAGAGATTTATGACTTTGGAAATGAAATTATGCAAAAAGACCCCAGTATTAATTTTAAGGAAAAGTTTTATTACTAAGAATCATTTCAGGGCATTTGATTCTGGATGGACCAAGGACAATGACTGAAGTGAATAAGGTTTTATGCAAATTAATCTTTTTTCTTTCTTTTTGTCTTGTTTGATTTTGTTCTCATTTTGTTATTGGAGTTGTACTTTAACCTTTAGATAAAATAAAAAGCAGAAAATAAGCAGTTCCATTTCTGATATTGTGTGGTTTTGTCAAATTGGGAGATTATTGTTCTTATTACTATTTTAGTAATCTAGGTTCAAATCTATACTTAGCCATATCATTGGTTGATTATTTGTAAATTATTGGTAATCAATGGGCCTGCTAAAGGAAGATAATGTGCAAAATAATTTGTATTAAAATTTTGCATTATATACATTATAATTATATTCATATCTTTCTTTACTTCAATTGAAATATATTTCAATATATGTACATGTAATAGCTGCTCCTGATTATTGTTCATAGTTGCTAGAACTAATGGGAGTGCTGATTTGGATATCTTGATATCACCCCAGATTATCTTGTAGAGATAAGACTTAAACATACCCACTGCTGAAGCGTGAAATGATTCCAGAGACCTAAAGCAATATTCTCTCCATAAGTAATTGTTACTAACATTTATTTGAAAGAAAAGTTCAGTTGAAGTAAAGAAAGGTATGAATATAATTACAGAACTATGTATGAAAGTTATAAAGAAAGAAAACAAGAAAAGCATAGTCAGAAGAGTGGAGAGATCAGCTGTATTTTTTTCTGTAGATCTGCTTAGAAAGGAAGGATAAAATTCTTACAACTAACTAAAGCTCATTTCTTTAGTTGAAATAAAAAAGATTGAACAGTCATATATATGAAAATACATCAATAAAATAATATATTAAATTATATTATTGCTTTAAATTATTTATTATTATTATTTATAAAGATGTACAGTCAACTTACTTTGGAGTACTGTTACTACCTTTGGGAGGAAGACAAATAAGGAGGGCAATCAGCTGCTTTACCTTGACAACATTCAGTTAGATAATTTCCAAGGTTCCTTCCAGCCATTATATTTTATGACCCTATGGTTTTGAACAAGACTATCCACAGGACTTATTTTTGGAAGACCAGGTTCATGCTAGTCCATTCTGTAATCCTCTTTAGATGAAATTCACCTTAATGTTATTGTATTCATTACTTAACTACACATTATAGCAGGAGGACATGATGGCTCATTGGTTAAAGATTCTGACGTTGCCAGCTGGAAAACTGACAGCCAGGGTTTAAGATCCAAGCACCACATGATGGGGTGAGCTCGCGTTACTTGTCCCAGGTCCTGCTCACCTAGCAGTTCTAAAGCATGCAAATGCAAGTATATAAATAGGTACCATTTCAATGGGAAGGTAACAGTGTTTCATCTAACATCGGCATGCTGACCATATGACCATGGAAATGTCTCTGGACAATGCTGGCTCTGTCAACTAAAAAAACGAAGATAAGCATCACTTCCTAGAGGTGGACATGGATGGACAAGGGGAAACCTTTACCTTTATATATTATAGCACATACTTTCACAAATTTAGCTTATTAGTTTGCATTATGATAATTATACTATCAATACAATTGTGATTAATTCATAATACAGACCAGCTCACTCCACCTTTTTCAATTTTGTACAGCTTCTTTCAATTGTACATAACAACGCAACAGAAATTAAGTTTCCTATATTTTTGCTTGAAGTCTTTCTGCCTTTAAATATGCAGTTTATTTATTAACTTCATTTGTATGGCCACCCATCTTAACAAGTGATTCTGGCAGCAAACAAATAAACAAATAAATAAATAAAGCAAGTTGGAAAATGTACTACCAAAGCTTCATGGTTTTTTTAATGTTAATTACAAATTGGATCAATAGGCAATTAGCTGAACTTTCATAGAAATAAGTAGTGTATTATGACTGGTATTTTGTATCATACAGTATGTAACTTTGGATGGTGTTAGTAGGTATGCTCAAGCACATTTTAGAATTCATGAATATTCCCTTAAATTCTCTATGGGATCATAAAAGAATATCAAAAGTGTTTTTTTATGAATGAATTCAATAATTCCTCATGTGAAATCTTCAGTCTTTCATTGACAAACACAGAATCGCTGTTTAAGGAATTTCTTTGAGGAAGAGCAAAAATAAACAAGTTCTGATTATTTTCATATACCAAATATGAAATGATTTTGTTAGATGAGGCTTTGAATCATAACACACAAAAGTGCCACCTGTATCACTGTAAGTGTTCCCATCATGTTAGGTCAACAGTTGACCACATTTAGCAAGAGGGAACACATAGCAGTGCTTGTCCAGGAAAATTACGTTGCATTTTCATTTCATTATTAGTATCTCACGGAGAACAAATGTGTTTAATATTTATTTTAATTAATCTGCTGCATGATATAGTTTGCATCTTAGCCATATAAAATATTTAAATATTGGACCCAAGTTACCTTTATTAAACATTCTCTTTATCATCTTCTTTTTACATTTCTTGTTTAATATTATTACTCTATTGCATGCTTAAATTTCACAAGAAGAAACTTTACCAGTGGGAAAAACCCTATCTGAAATCCTTACAGAAACTTAAATACACTACTAACCTCTATGCTTAATAGTCACATAGAGAGTGCCAAGATTCTAAATGTAAATATCCAGCATCAAATTGCATTCCAAGAAGTGGAGTACACCTGAATAGAACAATTCACACAGGTAAGCAAGTGAAAAGAACAATCACAACAAAGTACTCATTGCTCTGACTACCTCCCCCTTCCCTTTGTAAATAAGGTGACTTGCCTACACTGTAATGACAAAAGGAAAGGTTTTCACACTCAGAGAGAAAGCATTTATCCCTGTTCAGATGAAACTCTACAGCTATTGACACCAGCCATCCATTTCACTCACACACAGTTCTGCCTAAGAGAGCAACATATGTATACAACAGAACAAACCATCACAGAGCCCATATGAAGTTTTTCCTTTTTTAAGGTCCCAGATTCTTCTTTTACCACTATTATGGAAAATTAGTAGTATTACAGACTTCCTCACTCAAACAAGAAAAATAATTTAGGTCACCACTTTGCATCATTGCCTCACTCATTACACCCATCGGGCTTCCCAAAAATGCTATATGCATTCCTTTAGCCTCAAAGTATCCAGATAGTTGCTGTGGCCTTAAACATAGCTATATTCACAAGACACCAAAATTTATTTCCCCAGCGGGGATTGGAGGCTGAAGTATGAACACTGTCAAAGAATTAGATGGTATCACTCATTCTTCTCTCCTCCTACCAACAAATATCTATGTATTCAGATTTTTAAAATGATGTCTTCCACTCATTGCCTGAGGCTCATTCTTCTCCATTTCCAATTATTTCCTTCAGGCTGTCCTCCAGACACAAGAACTATCTCACAGCCTGTTAAAAACAGGAGAGGAAAAAGATTTACTTACAAGTGCCCAGAAGGATGCATAGAATTGAGAATTTGCATGACAACCTACATACTGTGACTGGAAATTATGCAGCAAATGAACCAGATTTCTAATCTTACTCCCCAGCTTTGTGTCTAGGATCCTGCTGATGAAAACTTCTCATATTTCTTAATCTTTTGGGTTCTACTTTCTCCCAAATGCTGGTCAATAAAGTATTTGCCATTGTTGCTTGTGTGAGTTTTTGTTTGGCTAGCTGGCTGGTTGTGTAGATCCGTTACAAATACTCCAAAACTGGACATCTCTTTCCCCTACTCTTGCTTATTTTTTAGTTGGCCCCATAGTATATCCACTGAGATGAATGGGGCAAAATACAAATCCAGGATCAGTGGCTTCTTCCCCCTTATTACTTATTCTTGTGCTCTGGATTATGTGGCTTTACAAAGGGGCCAGAAGTACCACTTTTAGGCAGATGGAGGAGCTAGTGGCCACATGACTATGCAGCAGTATTCCAACTTGGTTTTAGTGTTTTTAAGTGTTATTTGCCTCACATTAACCTTATTGTTTTATGTACATATTGTACATGGCTGTTAAATTCAAAACAGCAGCTAGAACTCAAGATACTCAGAATCGAACAACTGAGATTAAAAAGAACATATTCCCATTCAAATCATTTCATTTCTAGATGGACTTATCCAGCATTCTGACCCATTGCCTAGAGGAAAAACTAAGACCTTACAGAAGGCCAATAGACCAACAGGGCCTGAAGCAGTACTTTATATTCAACCAAGCAATTCAGGTATATAACATCTGAGTTATTCAGCAGCTTTTTCCTGTAGTTTCTGATTTCTGTCATCTATCGCTGAACATTTTTGTTCCCAAGCTGTAGAAATGCAAAGTGAAAGCATTTTCTTCTCGTGGGATTCAGGTTCCCATTTCTTACTTGGATGAGCATTGAATCTTTGTGTCAAGAAGGTTATGTGGGCTTTATGGGCACAGAGTTACAGAACTGTTTTTTCCTCTACAATATTTTATACTAGTAGCAATCACCCATGGATGCCAACCTTCCATTACAGTTGAGTTCTGCTATATACCATTGGGGTTGGTCACATGGGAAACTGCTTTCTTCCCCAATTTTACCATGAATGACATCGTAGTTGTAGAATTTACAGACGTATGTAAATTTGGATTACTTATTTTTCTGGTTTCTCCCCTTCCTTGTTGGTTTGAATACATTCTGGATATATTATCTATGCCAACAGATAATTGTCACTTCCTAATTCATATAGGATTGCATATTGCTGTGTTCATTTTTATTTTGAAAATGTTCTCTCTCGTGTTATGGAGAGATTAGAGATTGTATAATGGATTTCGCCACATAGAGTTTTTCCTTAATGTTTCTAAAGTCTTTAGGTAAACTGTCATTACTACACATTTTCACTGGGTTTTGGCATAATTTATTAATATATTTTATAATAACTGGGAAAAACTGATAATGTATGGGCTCAATATTATTGAATAGACAGCAAATGAGATGGGCCCAAAATACCAAAATTCATACAAAATGGAATTGAGGAAAATCAAATTCAACTTTATAAAAGAACAATAAGGTGGCAAAAAGCATTAAAAACATTAACATTCAAGTTTTCTACACTGTTTGTTCAAAAGAGCTGGTGCCTGAAGATTTCAAGGATGTATGGCTGCAAAATTCATTTATCCAAGCACAGCCATTGACATGTTTCTTTGATTCTTGATAAATTCTAAGCAGCCAAATATTCTTCTTCAAGAAAAAAAATTGAGAGCCCTACTCAAAAACCTAGAAAACTAATTGCAAGTTCTAATAATTTTTGCTGGGAAAGAATAGAGAAGGCTGGGGGGAAATGTAGCTAGATTTTTAAGCCCTAGTAGAATAAGCAAGTAAGATTTTCAAATATCAGGCAAGGAGGAAGTATACATCAGGCTCCCATTGTGCTTTCTCTTAAGAAGCTGATTGCAGCCTCACTGTGAATAAGCAAAGGAGGAACGTGCATTTATTTTGAATTAGAAGAGATCAAAGTGCTCCAGATAGTTTGCTGCAATCAAAGTGCTCTAGATAGCTAGCAGTTTTCCTCTTGGAAAAAATGGATTTTAAAAATTAACCAAACATTACAAATCCAGCTAATTTGCAATATAAAGGATAGTAAGCTGGATGATAACTTTATCTGGGCCTAGAGAATTTGATTACTCTGTTTGATTAATAGGAATTTTGGTAATAGTTTCACTTGAAAGAAAAATATTTATTTTTGGAGTTGATGTACAAGGTATATTTTATCTGAAGTACAAATCTGGTAGATCACCAACGTGCCTCTTGAAAGGATATATCTCAAAGTGTATTGTCCATACATTCCACAACACCTGATTTGATGATCCCTAGCATTGAAAAGCATGTATATCATACTTGCTAGCTGATGGCTAAATTTAGTTTTGGAATAAAATCATGGTTGATTAGATGTGGTTCTTTCGTCCTGAAGGAGCAGCTCTTTATTGAGAAACAGACATTGCTTCTCAATAAAGAGAAAGAGAGAGAGAGGAATTGGACTACAGAAAGGATGAAAAGACTCAGGAAATCACAGCAGAAAGTTTAAGTTTCCAAACTTCCCTTTTTTGCCTAAAAGAAGGGAACTAGTGAAGTCTAATAATTGGTGAAAAGGGAGCAGAATACTGTCTTTAATTATTAGTCAAATGATGTTCCATTTATCTCTTGCTTTGAGCAAAAACTTGCTGCTGTGCATCTTAACAAAAAGCTAACATTGAAAGTATATGAGAGTATCAAATCAGTCCTGAGTATATTAAATTTCATAATCTGCTATTTTAGATCTGAGCCTTTGTGAAACGATATGAATAGCATATCAGCGTGATTCTAGGCCACAAAATATAAATCATAAAAGATAAAGTCAAATGAAATGGCTATGTGCACATCCTCCCATTATGACAAATTCTATGGAATTCATGGATTGAATAATTCTAGAAAGATTTAGGAGTGCCATATTTGGCCTGTGGTGACATCATCATCATCATCATCATTATAAGAGCTGTGGTGGTGATATGGTTAGAACTCAGTACTGCAGGCTACTTCTGCTGACAGCTAGATGCTAGCAGTTTGGCAGTTCAAATCTCACCAGACTCAAAGTTGATGCAGCCTTCTATCCTTTTGAGATGAGTAAAATGAAGACCTAGATTGTTGGGGGCAATATGCTGATTCTCTAAACCACTTAGAGAGAGTTGGGCTGTAAAACACTGTGAAGCAATATATAAGCTATGTGCTATTGCTATTATTATTCTATCCTTTTTATTGTGTGGTGCCATTGATTAATCTGATCTGTATCAACGGGGTTCAGCAGATGCAGAGTTTTAATGGTTTATTTCAGTGGCTTTACCTTTCCCTCTTCTATAAGACAAAGATTTTAAACAGCTGATATTCGAAGGCAATATTGTTAAATTTAATTTCTAAGGTATAATAATTCAAGACTATTTTCATTTAAGAGTTTTATGTATGTACAGTTGCCACAGATTTTCAAATGAAACTAGTTTTAAAGAGATTCATGATTTTCAAGATTGCTGCATTGCTTAGAACATGTGTTCATATACTTTACTATGTCACTCATTCAGTCAAGAGTTCTAAAATCTACATTTGTTTTTGTTTGTAGCAAGTGCCCCAGCCTCCCCTCGGGAAATGATCAATTTGAAAGAAAGAAAAACAGATTATGAGTCAACTGGAACAAATGCTACTTACCATGGGAATAAAGGAGAGCATACTTCTAGAAAAGACACCATGACAGGTGAGCAGGAATTGTATGTGATATATAAACATTGCAGAAGAAAACCTGGGCTGGAATTGAGACTGCTGGTAATACCGACATACTTAGTGAGCATGTTCTAAGTTTTACACTCTTTGTAAACTACATTAAAGTCTTCCACTCAAATTTGTATATCTATTGAAAGTCAGATTTTAACTTTTGTTTCAAAACTCCAAGCCTTCAATCTCTGCACCATAATGTTTACTATAGGAATCTGGCATCCTAATAGTATTTCCCCTATAAAAGGAAAAGAAATTTATCTGATTTCATTTCTTCTTTGTCCTCCTCCTCCTTCCTTTAAAGCAGTATTTCTCAACTTTAGCAACTTTTAAGATATGTGAACTTCAACTCACAGAATTATTTTGCCAGCATGGTATAAATTGAAAAATGTAAAACATTACTTTAAACTGAAGGATATATGTATGGACCACTTATTGTGGCTTATCAACAATATTGGAGAGCACACAATCATCTTTAGCTATTGTTGTGCTTTGCAGTGAGTATATTACTGTAATTCATCCCATGTGGAGTAAATCACTTATGATTTGCCAAGGTTTTTTTTTTACAGCTCTGCATTATGTAGGGAATATAATTTTCTCTCTTTAACAAATGCTAATTTGTTTTCCCCACAAAATTTTTGGCTTAATTTTACAATTATATTTATTGCTATTTAAAATTGTGATATTTATGCTGTTTTCCGAAAAGGGTTTTATGAGGTATTTCTTTCATTCCAAAATAGAAATCTTCAACATGGCATGGCAGAAGAGCATACTGAATGTCACCCAACCTCAGATAAAGTAACTAATACATTTGGAAAGATGGCATGAAAATCATCATATATTAAGAAACATTTTGTTACAAAAAATAGCATAAAGCTAGATTTAATTTCAGCTGCATGTAAGGATTCTAATACTATCCAGATATTTCAATCTACAAATTCCATAATCCATTATCATTGGCTGCAGTTGATGGAACTTGGCCATTTGAGGAGCCAAACACATCAACCTGGGAAAGGCTGGTTTAATACCATGCCTTTACTGGTGATTATAATCTCACTAAAGGGTTTAAATTCATTGTGCAGTATGAACTTCTTTGCCTTTCCAAATGTTATATCAGTGACATCATCTAGCAGAACTCTGATATTGTTATGTAATCAATGCAAGGGGCTCTATTGTTCAAACAGGTGCACCTTGCATATGAACATCGTCTTTTCTCCTTGTGTTACCATGAGACAGAGAAAAAGCTCACCATTGCCCTGGTGGGAAGAGAGATCTTTTCTTTATTGCTTCAAAGGATCTTAAGGGGAATAAAGGACATCTGCACTGGTCTATGTTTATTCATTTTTCCAAAATTCCACCCTTTATCAGTTTGAATGTTTTACATTTGTCTGGCTATTATGCTAATAATAAGAAATTACTATTTTAGTAACTAATGTTGTTGATTTTCAGGATATTTTTAATCATGGGTAATCAGCTAAATCAGTGGCTCCCAATCTATTTAGCATCAAGGACCAGTTCTGTGAAGGGAGTTTTTTCTACAGACTAGGGAGGTATGGTTTCATGCTTTCCCTGGATCCGACGTGTGTGAAGATGGGGCTTTGCTCACTTGTGCAACCTCGTTCCTGGTGGGCCACAGACTGGTGTCAGTCCACAGATCGGGGGTTGGGGACCCCTGAGCTAAATGATATCCCATCAGTTGTGAAGTTCTGTACCAGCAAATGACCTCTTCCTCACTATAGGGACAATATTATCTTTATTACACATCCTCTATTAACCTCTTTTTTCAGCAAAATAAAGTTACACCGATGGCTTTCTGGGATGAAAATGAGAGTATGGTCACCATACACAGAGCAAAGGGAGTTTAGTTTTCCACTCATCTGTCTCTACAGGGAATATTTTAAGGATACTGAAGCAATTTATTCAGGGAAAAGGGTAATATTTATCAATTTTGTTGACAAGCCATAGACTGGCATGACACAGAACTAAATTTAACCTGAAGTTCATAATTTCTCAATGTTTTATAAGGTTATCATAATAGGAATAACAGGAAGTTTCCTAATAATAAGAACATCTGTAGGTGGTACCTTCTAAATCAGGGATTTTCAAACTTTACCAGCATGCAAAACCTGTTAATTAAAAAAATTAATCAGAGGCAAAGCCATAATGAGCACAAACATCCTTCTAGAAAAAGAGAGGTTCCAAGATAAGCTGACACCTTGCCTTTTCTACTATATCTTTAAAAATGTTGTATACA